>CM037873.1:15914550-16138526 GCA_021292105.1 Anadara kagoshimensis
ATATCACCGACTGTTGGTGCCATGTCGGAAAAGCCGTCTCACCGGTCTGATATCGACATCAGCCCTAAAGCCCTCCATCTGATATGGGTGGTCTCGTTCAGATATGGTATATGATATGGATATCACTATGTATTGCTCAATATGTATTACAGACATCTGTGCACAATATTGCAAATATTGAATAAATTTTACCGAGTACCTGGTCTAATATAGATGTCAGGCCGGTAATATGGCTTTTCAGACCGGACACGTGCGTTCGATAATATTGAGCACATGATTTTAACCGTATCCTACGTATTTACTACTAAGTATATTATCAATGCTATGACTTCAATGGTTAGACTGATCATATCATTCACGGATAATATAAATATATACATATACTACCCTTACTAAACTCAGGAAACTCATGCACACATAAGAATAACCATTAATAACATCTTACCATACATTATGAATAGCATATCATCACGTATCAAAACAACTACACTGATGCAGGCAAACAACATTGACCTGTCCGCTTGACCTTTCATCAGGAATATTCATATAGGTGGGTTCACACAATGTATTGTTGGTTTAAGTATTCGCGGTAAGCACATAACCAATGTACGTTTCCCATTATGTAGACGAAATGAACACATGTGTTCCTCATGCATAAATGTACCGGTCCATGAAAAATATTTAAATGAAAGGTCAATAGGACAGATCAATATTGTTTGCCTATATCTTTAATAAAACAGTGTATTGGTATACTTTCTAATTATACATATAGATTATTACATGGTTGTTTTGATATCGGCCCTGGTATCATGCCCAAGGGTGGTAGTATCGGCCCGAGCCCGTAGGGCGAGGGACGATACCACCCTTGGGCATGATACCAGGGCCGATATCAAAACAACCATGTAATAAACTATTTATCATATACTTAAACAGTAAGCTCAGGTTTCTTTCTGCTATTCAGACAAATTTAAAATTATACTGCACAACTTTATTTGCAATTATAAGATTATTTGCTGTTAAAATTGATAGAAATATTGCCATTTATAGTAGCTCCTGTAAATAAATTAAGTGAGGGCAAGGTTTTGCGAGAAACAGCAATTCCTTGTTGATTTATAGTGATAGGCAGGTCAATTACTGAGGGTTCACTTATTTGGTTTGTGTCTGTAGGTTCAGTATTCCAGTCATTTATGATATTGTTTAAATCTGAATCATTATAACCATAATCGACTATAGTTAAATCTAGATCAGTGTTACTAGTAGTTGCTGAAGCTTCATTTCTTGGAGGGGCTAGAGTTAAAGTTTCAGACATTTTCCGTTGTTTAGCTTCTGAAACAGTATTGTAATTGTTTATGCTTTGCACATTTTTATGTCCTGTCAAAGACATCACTTCAGCTGCCTGGAATCCTTGGTCAAGTAATCTTGTCACGGTTGTCTTTCTGCCACTGTGGTTGGTAAGCCTTTTATCTGTAATCTGAGCTGAAAATGAAATATGGGATAAGTGATAAAGATGAATTTTTATATTATTATTATTATTATTATTATTATTATAGTTTCAATTTAAAACAGATAATTTATCTTTTATTTTACCTTTTTCTGCCATGGTTTTGACCATTCCTCCAATGTAATTCTTTCCTAATGGCTGACACTTATACCACACTGGATCATTATCTTTTCTGTTACGGTTTATTTGTAAATAAAATCTTGCGTCTGGGACATTCATTCTCTCAGGTCTATGTTTCTTGTACTCTTCAAACGCTTTAACAGGACAGTTGGGATCATCTGTTGAAAAAAACCATATATAACTATATAATTATTAGGTTCATTATTTATTTATTTATTTATTAAAAAATTATTTATTTATTTATTTATTTATAATAAGTTTTCTTACCTTTCTTTTCAAACATCTTTGGTGGAAATGGTCGTGTTTCACCATTGCATCCATTTCTAGTTTTGGTTTCTCTTTCGTTGAATTCCAAATATCTGCATCCACTAGAGTTGGTTTTTTGTTCAACGTCTCCCCAATACATGTTTATATGCTCCTGTCGTCCCCTTAGACCAAAATGCATGGAGTTATTCAAATATATTGTGTTCAAGAGGGCTTCTGGGTTTGCTAAAAAAGTTTAGAAAAAAACTCAAATTAATCATATTACTACATTTAAGCAGAGATGTATAAAACCAGGGTTTTATACATCTCTGATTTAAGATACCTTTGCTTATAAATCTTGTTAAAAATAACAGTTACTTGGTGATATTTAACTTATTCTCATGCGAGTTCAAAAAGTGCTCCGGTTATGTTTTACCAAAACAGGCAACGTTTTGGTGGGTTACATTATTGAAAGGTGCGCCAGCGGGTGCTCTGTTTACTTGAAGGTAGTTCAAGAAAGGGTCAAGAAGATAAATACAAATGGACAATTTAATCCATTTAAATTAATTAAATCATAGTATTTTTTTATTTTTTAAAAACAGTAATCCCATTTTGTGTTTATTTTGAATGAATCATGCTTTATACCTAGGTTAAATATGAATAGTGGTTACCAATTTGAGAAAAAGTACGGGAAAATGTGAACGCCGGTCCGATACAGCTTGTATCGGCTCTAGGGCCGATACAAACAGTCTCTTCCTTCATTAGGAAATTTTGGCCTGTATCGCCTGATTGACCTGTGATATTGTGCAGGTCCAAATTGTGAGTATCAAGGGAAATACCATACTAAGTATATGATAAAAGATCTATATCTTACAGTAAGTTGATGTGTATTGGGTACTGTCAACATATATCAGAAAATACCTATAGTGTTATAATCGAAAGATTTAAGAAATTATTTCACT
Source organism: Anadara kagoshimensis (assembly GCA_021292105.1). NCBI lineage: Eukaryota > Metazoa > Mollusca > Bivalvia > Arcoida > Arcidae > Anadara > Anadara kagoshimensis. Next base: position 15,917,377 of record CM037873.1, read on the forward strand.
CCACACTGTTACCTGTTTCATCTGAGGTAATAGTTGACATTTAAGGTACCTTTGATAACCATGTTTAAACAAAGAGACAAAACAAAACCCAGAGCTTATGAAATAGGGTTTTGTTCCACATAAGAATTAAGACTACCCTAAATAATCTAAAAGTCTTCTTTAAGCTATCTATAAGCCAGCTGTTAGACAGCTTTTCCATTTGTGCTTGCTTTCATTAAGTAGCAGCCAAGTTATTCCTCTGAAATGAGTTTCTGGCATTGACAATAAACAATAAGGATTCTACTAGTGAGTTTACCGTGGTATGCTACATGGGTTCTAAAGGTCTTATCCGGAGGACGTTCAGAGAAGTATTCATTGAATGCGGTTTTAAGTTCCGACCAAGAATATTTCACTTATATCGAGACGTCACCAGCTATATATGAAAAAAACAGAAATTTTTATCTCTGTAGTGCGCCCAGGACAATGTGATACGAGACATCAGTTCTTAAGGTCTCACACGAAGGAGCCCGTGACTTTCATTTCTAAATGCCGAGTGCTTGGCGAAAGAACAGTCACTACCTATTTTTAAGTCTTGGTCAGACCAGGCTGGCGTTCGAACCCACGACATACCACATACGGAGCGAGCATTCTGCCAACTGAGCTACCGCAGTGGTGCTTAGCAATATAGACACATTACGAGAGCTGATTGATATACTGCGAACTTAGAATTGAAGGTGGTTGACAGCGATGTCTTTACTCCAATAAGTGTCATTTAATAAGTTTATCGTCAAGGTACCACTTTAAATTTAACAAGGCCAGTGAGTTTTGCAATAAAAAAATCAGTGAAAAAATAGTGATGAAATATTTGCACAAGAAGGTTTAGCACCTAAGGGTATCCATACTGATATGATATGGCTGACGGGAGAGTTACAAAAATATATAGCGCCAGTACAATTGACAATTCAGAGAAAAGAGTCTATTTCATTCTTGCAGAGGATCTTGCAATGTAAAAGGTTTCAGTTCGTTGGGTATCTAGACTTCTGGCACGATAGATCAGACGCACACCAGAAGCACTTTAAAATTTGACGCGTGCTAATCTAAACCTTTTTATTTTTTAGAGATAGAGACTGATAACTTTATTAAAAAATTTGTTACTTTGATTGAAACGTCGCACCATTATTTCACTTTAGAGACAAAACAACATTCTTAACAAGAGAAGCACCATGGTTTATCTCGCCAAAGAAGGCAAAGACAGTTTCATCAACTTATATGGCCTCGGTTGTCTGGGATGATGGTGATATTGTAATAGTACATACCTCTAAAAAGATAATTGAACGATCATAAATCAACATATATCCCTTCTTAGATACCTACGGAAAATTACGGGTACTGAAGCGGAATAATCAGTAAAGTTGTATTCTTCCATCAGAACAATGCCCCTATTCATAAGCCTGTCATTGATACGGGTGACTCTAAAGATTTAACTTTAAAAAGTTGATTATGCTTTCGCCTTTCCACCTGATCTCACTTCATAAAAATGGCCATTCCTGGCAACCTTTTTCAGTCAGATGATGACGTCACATATTCAATGGAGAACATTCTGAATGAAGGACTTTTTATAAGTGGAATTGGAGTCTAAACATCGCTTGCAAACTTAATAGATACTGAAGGTGGTTATGGTGGGGAAATTGCAAAATGTCCACCCAAATCAAAACGCTTACATATGAGGCCCACAATCTATCAATCAGCCCTCGTAATACAAGTCGTAATGAACAGTTTATGGTTTAATTATAATTTATTCGAATACTGACCTGCCAACAAACTGACACCAATGTAAAAATGCCAAACTCATATTTAGTAACGTGCCTAGACGATCGTTAGAAACCTAAGTCCTTTCTGCTATATTAAGTGAAAATATATCTTGGAGAAAATGATTGAATTCGTGTTTTTAATTGGACCAATATTGATGCGGACTCGATGGCTATCATAAATAAGTTAAATGTAAAACAATATTATTCTATTATTAACCTTTCCCAAGGAAACATTTGTCCTAGTTCGAGGTAAAACGCTATTTATATCCAAATTTTATTGTTGTATGTGTGGGCGTAAGGTTAAATGTGAATGTCCCCCGTGACTCAGACGTCACTTATACGTCACAACTAAGGAGTGAGCGTTCTAGCAGTATAATTGAAGTCATAGTGTTGTGTAGTTAGGTAAACATGCTGAATCAAATGATTTTGTACACCACTCCGGAATAGAGACCATTTAAATTAAACAGCCGCCTTCATTATTATTACACTAGGTATAATGACCATCCCCATTGGCAAGGGGGTTCAACACTAAAGTGTAACAGTTCAAAACAAGCTTGATTTCTCTGTATCCCAAATTATCCTGAATATGTTTGACTTCTATTGTTCTAGATTTCTTTCGTTTTCATTTTTGATTGCACACGTGGCGCATGTAGCTAGCTAAACAGGAAGATGTACTTACCATTCCGTGGCGTCGCCTCACTTTCCTGGGGAAGGTTAAAGTGTTTAACTTAATTACGCCAGTTTCAAAATTTTTACTTTGCTTCTGGTTTTGATTGGTATGTTTATTTTTTATTGATACCATTTTTGTACTTTACCTATCATGAATCATATGTTATCATTTATTAAGGATTATTTATCCTAAAAATATTTAATTCACGGGGAATGAAAATGTATAAAACCGGGTGTAATTCGGCCATCTCCTGGTTAAGTCCCACGGGAAAAGTAGTCACTTTCCGGAATGACCCTGATGCTATTTATTATATCCTAGAATCAAGGACAGAGTAACATTAAACCAAATAAATTCCTTTGACGAATATAATCCTATTGTCCAATGAATAGTCAAGAAATTAACACGTGATGCACGAAACTTAATTATGTATCCTAATTAGAAAAAAATAACCAATGTATTGTTATTATAAGTTCATTATACATCGGTTAGTATTCATCGGGTTCTATGTATTTATGCCATCCGTAACCATGGAAATTAAATTTCTAATATTGTATCTTATATTATCGCAATCAAAAGAATATTTTCAGTTGGAATACGGTTACCGTTTGCAAAATGAATCGTTCTACACAATGAATGTTGCTGGACAGAAGTTTTGTAAGAAGCAATGTGCACATAGAACAAAATGTTTATCATTAAACTACAACAGAAAACAGAAACAGTGTGAGTTAAATTCTAACCTAACATTGTCCGTGTCCAGTTTGGTGGCTGATGAAAACTTTGATTATGTGGAAAAATCGGAACTTGTAAACGTAAGTACTAGTATTAAATGTTGAAACAAAAAACAAGCAAATTGGTCAGTCCAAATCCTAATCACAATTATTTTATACCATGATAAAAGATTATTCAAAATATATTCTTTTGATTTTAATTTTAAAAATTCCACTCAAATCTTGAAGAAACTCAAAATGAATAGATATAAAATCAGATAAACTCTAAGTGAAATAATCTTGAACTTTTAGTAAAATATCTTCCATATATAAATATATACACTACTCCAACAACATCGATTATCATCTCTCGTTTTTCGGGGATGAACTTTCATCCGTCCGTTCAGAGACTTCTTGTTATGAGTTTTTATTCAAAACTATGAAGCCTCGTTTAACGAAACTCCGTGCAAATCATCATAATTTATAGAAAATGCGCATATCATTTGACCGAGTTGTTTTGCTAATTTTCCTGTGAGTTATGACTTTTTGAACATACAATAATCCTTATAATTCCAAAATGATATTTTTTTGCAATTATTCAATAATTAAAAGATGTCAACTACAATTATTAGCAACAATCAAAGGGGAATAGACCTACAGCTTAATGACCAATTTTCTATACTTTGAGTTACTTCCCCTTGGTTTAGCACTTGGACTTCCGAACTTCTGCTACCTAGCAAACTATATAAGTGGTTTCGGTCAAACGAAGCCCTTTTTTAAAGTCTTTAATAAAGACATTCTTAAACGGTATGTTATTGCTTAACACCCAAATATATCTCTTTCAACTAAATATTTGGTTGTGCGGAATATTGACAAAGTTATTAAAATACTAGCATTAAAAAGGAGCTGGATGACCCAAAAACTGACAACTTGCTGAAATGAGGATTGGTTATCTGACAGGTTAAAGTTTAACCCGGATCTAGAAACAGTAAAATGCCTGAATTGCTAGATTATTCAGAGGGATTATAACCCAGATTGTCATGTACAACAGTTATTTTAGGGGGTTGAGGCCCAAAATGAGGGTTATTTGGACCTATTAAATTATAGTCCAAAACTAACCCCGATTAAGAATGTGACCGTACATATGGCATATAATAATTATCACTAAGTTATCTGTTTTTTTAAGGCATGGACCCCTGTTAGATTAAAGGCCCTAATTTCTAAAACTGAAAATGAGTCCCCTTTCTAAAGTCAATTTTGTACTTGATTTTTTCATAAGGATCTTGTTCATAATTTTTCTCAGTAAAATATAAGAATTATTAAATCTAAACTGAACCCACAATGAGGTATGTTAGAGCCAACTTTTTCAAATACCAATATTTAAGAGTTTAGTCTCAAAAGTACACTTTTATTCAAATGAAAACCCAATTACATGTTAATATTTGTTTTGATAGTAAACACTTTCATTGTTTAATGTGATAACTTTTATTAAAAAATCTAAATAACATCATATCTAATGCGAGTTAAAAAGTAGCAAATGACATTAATACGTAACATCAAGTAAATATACTTGGAGATAATACACATCCGCTTAAACTTTACACAACAGGATACGAACATTTCATTGTTTCCCGCTGATATCTATAGTTTTATTATCTGTGTCATTTATCGCATGTTAACGTTATTATTGGATCCATGGGGTACCGGCTAATAAAGTCCTATCGATGATTGGTAAAGTCATTTGGAGGATAGCTTTTGCGACAAAGATGAAGTGTTTAATTACACAAACTAGCCTTCCGTATAATTGTGTCGATACATTAAATTATTAATTTCTAAAATCGTTGAAATCTAGATCTGATAAAAAAACCTTTGAAACACAATATACTTTCAATAATACTTATTTATTCATGAATCGGATACATACGAGTATCTATGTTAGCAATAATTATGATCTAACGATACACTGACAGATAAAATAGGTTTACACGTGCATGTACCCGTATTTGTGTGTTGACAATCCGCCTACTGGCTTTTTATTTATCTTGCTGCTAATTGCCTGCTACATGAAACTAGAGTTTATTTGCGTTCGTGCTAAGATAAATTCAATATTTTCAAAAAAAGGAAAACGATATTCTTTACTTAATGTGATATGCCATTGTCTATAGAGGAGTTCACAAAGGTGTTCACGTAATATTGCATTTAATAAACGAGTATCTTTTGGAGTTTGCTTCCATTTTGGAAAGTTTAATCAACGAAACAATCTGCTTACAATTTTTTGACGCATGGAAATAGCTAACCTGGGCATATCAAGACTCCCAAAAAGCTTAAATGGTCATCATCACAATATTGTTGATTAGTTTATTGTTTCAGTATCCAATATATCCTGGATATGTTTGACCTCCCATAGTTACATGTTTTGTTATAAATTGTTATTACACACGTGGCGGTTTTAGCTAGATAAACAAGATGTGCGCAACCTTCCAGAGCACACGGCCTCACTGTTCAATTCTGATATATGTATGTGAAATTTGTTTTACTTTGTTTTTGGCGTTTGGTTTTGACATGAACTTTGATTCCATATGATTTGTGGAAAACAGTGGTAACGACGAAAGATGAAATCATTTTAACATTGCAACAATGCAACGTTTTACATCAGTAACTAAAATAAACACGTGTATTATGATTTTATTTTATATCTTATTATTGGAGTTGTGACATACAGACAAAATTATATTATCGATAAAATATTGTATCCTCTTGAGATGAAATGATATCGTTGCTTGATGACGTCATTTTACGCAGGTACTTACAACGTCATACATACCTTATAAACAATTACTATAAGTTCTGTTGTGATATGATAACGAAAGCATGTGAAACAAATTTCAATAAAACAATCCCAAATTTCAATGAAACAACATATTTTTCAATAGGAGTGTTTCTTTTACTCATGTACAACTTATGTGCACATACATCTATTTGTTAAATATAATATACTATGTTCTTACATTTTGTGCAGTGTATATCTTATATCGGTTCCGATTATAAGCTACAGCACAGACCTGTCGAACGTTTATAACTAAACTAACAGGAGGTAGTCGAAAGCCCGGCATTTGAGTCGCCGAGATATAGATAGCCAGTGGCTGTCGAAATTAGGCTAAGGAGGGGTCGATTTAAAAGATCGATTGGGCACCGATTTGTTAGATTATTGTTAAACTTTTGACAGGTCTGTACTGTATAAGGCTGCGGTAATAGAACAGTGTTGTGCTTATGGTTTCATGTACATGTGTCTTGACGTGTTCATTTTTTCCAATGTTTCGTGTTCTTGTTTCGATTGCCTATTTTCATATAGACTCATGTGTATTTGCCTTTCAGGCAAACTCTTGCTGTAAACAGTTTGTCTGCTCGTTTGTCAAAACCCGGTAGCTTTTCTCCGGGCATCCAGGTTTCCTATACTATCTCAGAACTGACTACCTCGATATAAGTGTAAAAATCGGACTGGGGACTCCATTATCTCACGTCACTCAGCTTCCACATTACCAACATTTATGCGCAGAAATTAGCAGAACATCAAAATTCAGTTTCTTGACTATCGCTGTATGAAGATGAAAGTATTATCTTTTTTTCAGGTTGCAATTAAAGAAGAATCTTGTCGTAATATAACATGTCCCATAAACCACATGTGTGTTGTTCTTAGAAGTAAAATACCAAAGTGTGTACAAACAGGTTGGTAATACGTCAGTATAGTGCGTCAAGTCTAACCTGGGTGTTTTACCTTTAATTGGCCAATCGACTGTGTAATTCAGTTAAAATGTTTCATTATCATAAACACTCGGTACCCAGTATTGTCATCTGTCATGATATATCAATTGTATATAAACCTTAAATTACACAATGGATGTGTCTGTTTAGAATATTCAAATTAAAGGTCAAACGGTCAGGTCAAACATGACGCACTATATAATCATATAAGAAATATGTAATTTACTTTAAATTCATATTATATCAATGTTAATTTTTCAGCACTGTATGTCAATTTCGAAAAAGTGGTACATGGTGCTCTGATATGGTAAGCAACTCGTCATAAGCACGTGGTAAGAGATGTATTATAAAATTTACGCAAGCTACAGACGGCCGTGTGTGGCCGTGTGTCGGAAGAATAAACGTTACCTGTTTTTGTTTTATGTTCATGTAAATTCAACAGCTTACAATACTATCAATAAACTACATAATTGATTTGTGATTAACAGTATATGTCTTCTTCAGAATGTGAAGAACCTCCTCCAGTTGATAATGGTGTGATGTTAGACACTACTAGAGCAATTGCTAAAACTATATCCTACACATGTAACAATGGATATTCTCCGATAGGAAACACCTCTATTACATGTAAAGCCAACGGAAAATGGACTAGCCAACAATTCGAATGTAAAAGTAAGTTTATATTGTTTTTTTATCAAAAATTTAATACAAAGAAAATCGAGCACAGCAGAACATTCCACAAGAGACGGCGACTGCACCGACTGGGACTTAATTAGGATTGGATTAGACATGTTCATATAGTCAGTGATGAAGCATCATTAAGAAACAATTGAAGAATAACGAATTCCTGTATCCCTATATGCTGTGATAAACGGCATCTAGTCAATTGGTTTTCATGATGAATTTGTTGTTGACATAGATGTTTTTATTACTTAACCTGATTTTAATTTTCAGCACTACATGACATTTTTAAAATAAGTACACAAAATTTTCTATCTATTGTTTAGAGTCTTAAAATGTTAAAACTTCTACTTTTAAAATTCTGAAGGCTATGTTGTTTTGTGTTTTACCAGGGTAATGCTAAACTGCATAAACTCTAAACTTTTACTATTTTCCATACTCTAAATATTTCTATTCATTTTGTAGAATGTGTTTCACCACCAAACCTGTCACTTGCGTCTGTCAGCTCTCCATCTACGCTAGTCGGAAGTAAGGCTACATACACCTGTAACACTGGTTATTACATGTCAGGTGCCGGCTACATCACGTGTTTGTCAGGTGCCGTGTGGTCAACAGTTAATTTCCAATGTAATATTAAAAGTAAGATTAAATATAATTATATAAAATGAAATTTTGTATTGAAAATGTCCAACAGTTTCTTATCTTTAACTTTTTTTGATTCAGATATTGCTAATGAACTTCCACGATTCAAGATCACGCCTGTGTCAGGGCCACATAACCATAAGTTTTAGAATTATCGACGATTGTTTTAGACTTGCAATCTGCTGATTTTTGATTGAATTTCATTGTTTATATTTATAAAATTCAAGTAATTTAATAGATTTGTTTTCATCATTGTGAAATTGTTCATCATATAATGAAATTAATAACTGATAAATATATATTGCCTATTACCAAGGCAACCAGGAACAAGGTACAGCAATGAAAAAGGAAACATGATGGGATAACAAATGCATGTAAATGTTATTTTTAAATGAAACACATCAGTCCACGTCCAATACCCAATCCAAATATCAAAAGTAAAACGTTAAAAACGTCCGACATGTAAATCCGGGTACAGGTTGCTCCAGAGGCGTTAGCTCCTCCGACATGTAAATCCGGGTACAGGGTGCTCCAGAGGCATAAGCTCCTCAGACAAGTAAATCCTGGTACAGGGTGCTCCAGAGGCATTAGCTCCTCCGACATGTAAATCCGGGTACAGGGTGCTCCAGAGGCGTTAGCTCCTCCGACATGTAAATCCGGGTACAGGGTGCTCAAGAGGCGTTAGCTCCTCCGACATGTAAATCCGGGTACAGGGTGCTCCAGAGGCGTTAGCTCCTCCGACATGTAAATCCGGGTACAGGGTGCTCCAGAGGCGTTAGCTCCTCCGACATGTAAATCCGGGTACGGGGTGCTCAAGAGGCGTTAGCTCCTCCGACAGGTAAATCCTGGTACAGGGTGCTCCTGAGGCGTTAGCTCCTCCGACATGTAAATCCGGGTACAGGGTGCTCAAGAGGCGTTAGCTCCTCCGACAGGTAAATCCGGGTACGGGGTGCTCAAGCGGCGTTAGCTCCTCCGACAGGTAAATCCGGGTACAGGGTGCTCCAGAGGCGTTAGCTCCTCCGACAGGTAAATCCGGGTACGGGGTGTTCCAGAGGCGTTAGCTCCTCCGACAAGTAAATCCTGGTACAGGGTGCTCCAGAGGCGTTAGCTCCTCCGACATGTAAATCCGGGTACAGGGTGCTCAAGAGGCGTTAGCTCCTCCGACAGGTAAATCCGGGTACGGGGTGCTCAAGCGGCGTTAGCTCCTCCGACAGGTAAATCCGGGTACAGGGTGCTCCAGAGGCGTTAGCTCCTCCGACAGGTAAATCCGGGTACGGGGTGTTCCAGAGGCGTTAGCTCCTCCGACAGGTAAATCCGGGTACAGGGTGCTCCAGGGGCGTTAGCTTCTCAGACAGGTAAATCCGGGTACAGGGTGCTCCAGAGGCGTTAGCTCCTCCGACAGGTAAATCCGGGTACGGGGTGCTCCAGAGGCGTTAGCTCCTCCGACATGTAAATCCGGGTACAGGGTGCTCCAGAGGCGTTAGCTCCTCCGACAGGTAAATCCGGGTACAGGGTGCTCCAGAGGCGTTAGCTCCTCAGACATGTAAATCCGGGTACAGGGTGCTCCAGAGGCGTTAGCTCCTCCGACAGGTAAATCCGGGTACAGGGTGCTCCAGAGGCGTTAGCTCCTCCGACATGTAAATCCGGGTACAGGGTGCTCCAGGGGCGTTAGCTCCTCCGACAGGTAAATCCGGGTACAGGGTGCTCCAGAGGCGTTAGCTCCTCAGACATGTAAATCCGGGTACAGGGTGCTCCAGAGGCGTTAGCTCCTCCGACATGTAAATCCGGGTACAGGTTGCTCCAGAGGCGTTAGCTCCTCCGACAGGTAAATCCGGGTACAGGGTGCTCCAGAGGCGTTAGCTCCTCCGACATGTAAATCCGGGTACGGGGTGCTCAAGAGGCGTTAGCTCCTCCGACAGGTAAATCCGGGTACAGGGTGCTCCAGGGGCGTTAGCTTCTCAGACAGGTAAATCCGGGTACAGGGTGCTCCAGAGGCGTTAGCTCCTCCGACAGGTAAATCCGGGTACAGGGTGCTCCAGAGGCGTTAGCTCCTCCGACAGGTAAATCCGGGTACAGGGTGTTCCAGAGGCGATAGCTCCTCCTATCTAGCTAGTTTCATCCGCCACTTGTAAAATCAAATTGAGATTGAATGGAGCTATGGACGTCAAATATATCAAGGATAATTTTGTACATAGAAATATCATACAAGTATATCTGTTTATCAATATTACTCGGATGGCGGTCATAAAAACTGAACCTATCACGTTTGTCATATAGTATCAAACGTCTGTTAATTAGACTTAAGACCAAACTATGTCATATTTTCAGATTGTGGAACACCAAGTACAGTTTCATATTCTACGAGACAGTTCTCCGGGACTACCTACTTAAGTACTGTAACATATAGCTGCAATACTGGTTATGATATATCTGGAAGTAATAGAAGAACATGTCTGTCGACCGGGATGTGGTCATCGATTCTATTTCAATGCAAACTCCGTAGTTAGTATACACATTTCACTTTTTACTGCATGTTCGTGTCGAGTGATTATGTAAAACACAGAGATGAAGCTTATCCGTCGATCACTTCATATTGTACTACTCAATATAGATGTGGGTGACTTTGTACGATGTTGTCCTGGAAAAATAACATTGTGCCAAATATTTTTCCATGCAGGCTTTCTTCCAAAACGCATAGAGTAATGGGTTAAGCGTTGTACCATTAATGAAAATCTGAATCAAGTTATATATTCAAAATCACCTAAAGATTAAGTTCTGCACTACGATCAAATTGATTGTTTGAATGTGGTTTTACACGTTTCAGTATTTCACTTATATTGATACATCACCAGTTATAGATACAGTGGCCAATTTGACTTTAAAAGTGCGTTCAGGACAATGGGTAAGATTTATTCTTTTACATGCCTACCTGCCATGATACGGACATTGGAGTTTAAAGTCGTTTCCGAAGGACCCAATTTCTTTTACTTCTAAATGCCGAGTATGTATCGAAAGAACAATTACTCCCTATTTTCAAGTCTTGACCAAAGTCGAACAAGGTTCGAACCATGAACTTTCAAATACAAAAGAGCAGTAAATAAACTAATGTACCTTAGTGGTCTTAAACGGGTAGAGGCACCATTTACAGCTTTTGTATAAATACATAACCTACCTATTTTATTTATTGTTGCCAGATTGTGGACCCCCCTCCTTCTTTTTCCTACGGTTACCCTTCTTATTCGCTATTTGCTAGTGCTTGTTTATATTTTCTTTATTTTACTAGACTGCGGAACTCCTCCGTCTTTTTCCTACGGCTATCCTTCTTATTCGTCAATTACATACGGATCAACAGTTACGTACCATTGTAACAGCGGTAAAACAATGCGTGGCTCAAACAGCATCCAATGTCAAGCCAGCGGATCTTGGTCCTCGACATCAGCATATTGTGGTAAGAAGTATAATATATTTACAGTGTAAGACACTATAAGTTACATCGTTTGGAAGTATCCGGGACGGAGTGATACTGGTCCAGTAGAAAACATATCGGTTGAGGCGTGAGAGTAACTTTTTGACCACCCTACCGATGACCCGGTGGTATTTAAAACATAAAACATAGTCCCGATGTAAAACCTCATTGCAAAACATCTAAACAAACAGTTTCAAAGTTCTCAAAGTCCTCATTCGTTTTCTCTTTAGATATTGTCGTAGGAGTCTAACAGTATTTTCGTTGGCTTTCAATGTTTCATCCGATTCTACTTTCTTACGTTTTAAATCAAAAGCTTCAGCAGAATTTTCCTCAAATCGTTTATTTACGTTTGCCATTTTGGATGACGTTAACTTTAACAGGGTACGAAACCCTAACCAAGCAAGTATGGACCTCACAGATCCTGTGGTTTTTCTGTGTGCTGCTATGTACGGAATAATACTGGGTCGGCCATATGACTGATTTTAGCCAATCACATTCATGGAGTTTAGTCAGAGGTAGGGTCAAACTAAATACCAAAGAAATTCTATATCTCTAGCGGTATTTTCGTCAGTACTATGGATAAACCCGTCCTTAATTGTCCTTTGTTTTCTCTGCCACATGCTTTTGAATCCTGAATTATCAAAGTGATGTTCTACATGCGTTCAGATGTGATAAATGAAAAAGAAATGCAATATTTTGTAACTGTAAACAACTAACAAAATCAACAACAGAAAACAATGTAAATACATAAATGAATCTGAAAATAATACAAGAAAAGTTACTGATTTATGATTCGCTGATTGAGATGGGAACTGGAGTAATGTCTAATGGAACGGTTTTAGTACAACTGAAGGATTCCGAACCCTCCTATTTTTTACAAGTGATTAATGAATATAAAAAATAAATATAATAAATAAATGCACATTTTTACTGTCAATGAAACGATATCTGAAAGTTATTTGATACAGTTAGTATGTTAATCTATTTCTATAATATATAATACATATACAGGTATGATATGTTTCAACTCTAAACATTGTTACAGTTTTTATATCAAAAACATGTCATTTTATCAGTTACAATAATTTTGTATTGCAAAAACTGAAATATTTAGAAATACAGCAAAATCTATGCTTGAAGAATATTCAAATACATGTATTATTAACGTTACGTGTAATACTCATTTACTACTGCAAGTAGACTTTGTGTCTGAAATGTATAAAGGGGGATAACTTTCTTTTACAATTTTAATGTGTCAAATTCAAATCGGTTTGATCTAGTGGTAACTTAAAAAAACATTAATAAACATGTCAAAATTTGTTATTGCTGACAATTTCGTACATACCTATTAACAACTTTTATGGGTGGGGTGCAAACTTTCGGTTTGTCCTCTATGAATAATTAAAAAAATGCAAAACATTGGCTGCATGAATATGATTATTTAAAAAAAATATTTCTGATAATATTGTCAGTTGATTATTGTTTTTTATTCTTTTTTTGTTTGAATTGAGGTTGTGGCAAGTTACCGTCACAGAGCGGCGCGCATATCAGTTCCGGAAGTTACAGGATAGGTACGTCACGTTCATATTCCTGTAGCAGGTCTGGCTATATTTGTATCGGAAATGGATACATATATTGTAGGACATCAGGAAGCTGGACATCTCTAGGATGTACATGTAAGTATAACAATGTATTGAATAAAATTTCTATAACTTGTACTGTACTAAATGTATTACATATACGCATCAATTCAATAAATACCGCCTAAGTACGATATAGTACCATTTGCAATAAAACCGATGGTACTAATTGCACTTCAAAATATGTTTAAAACATTTCTATATAACAGATGCTGAAATTACCGTATTTTAATAAATAATCGATATATCGGCAATACATTCTTTGTTTAGAAATACTGCTTCAGTTTTACCTGAACTACTTAAATGTCTGAAAGATTATAACTTTAAAATTTAGAACCCTGATACTTTTTATTTGGGATATTTTAATAAAAGCTTGATAGGGAATCAAATGGGTTATGCTAGAACAATATTGTATGCTATTCAAAAGAATATCGCCATGAACGCGATAATACTGAACATCTGTGTTACCAAAACATCAAAATATTTGATAGGAAATCTAAATTTAAACTTTCCTATCGGATCGTACATTTCATTTTCATTGTACATAACTTTATCATGACACTTGTTCTTTTGTCACAAATTTACTGGTCTATGTTCATATCATAATCCCTAGAGCAAAAGTTAAACCTTGAAATCATAAACAAACATACTAATCCATTCCCGAATCACAATCCAGAAGCAAAGTAAAAACTTTGGAATTGACAGGTTAGACTTCCACCAGGGAAATGAGGCCGGGTGCTCTGGAATGGTAAGCACCCCCTGTTTAGCTAGCTACACCCGCCAAGTGTGTAATCAAAATTGTGTGAAAGGACATAGGAACTATAGAACGTCAAATATATCGAGAGCAATCCTGGACACAGAGACATCAAACTTATCAACAATACTGCAATGACGGCCATAAAACATTTTTTGAGGACATTGATAAGGTTGCAATATCCCTGAGTCAGTAATTTATGTGCAAGTAACCTGCTACGTTGAACAGTCTCTGTGATGGGAACAAGCTCTACAATAGTGTATTTATTGGGAAACAAATACACGAAAAGCAGTTATATATTGCTGCATAGAAAAAGAAAGTCGACAATAGAAAAATTGAAGTTATCACGTTTGTCTATAGTTTCAAATGTAGCCTTTGGTGGGCGAAAAATCAGATATAAGTCGAATTAAACGTAAACTTCCATCAGAAAGTTTTCGAGTGTTTCGGAAGGGTAAGAACATCCTAACTAATAATTAACCGTTTCTGTCGTACCTGCAAAGATTATTTTTATGATTACATCGTGATGTGTATGGCTATAAATGCATATTAGCTAACTATAGAATACTGTAAATTGGGAAATTTTCGCAATCGTTTTATTTTGGCGTAAATTTGCGAGTGAAAAGAGTCGCGAAAATCCCGAAAAATATTTAGTAATTAAAATTACAACTACAGAGTCGCGATCATGCGAAAATTAAAAGACGCGAATAAATATTAATGTGCGTTCACGCGAAAATTAGATGACGCGAAAATTTCCCAATCTACAGTACACTTATATAGCAATAGAAAACTATAGCTCTAATCTTCTGATGGAAAACCTTTCGTTAGTATCATATGTTTTGGTTCTAGCCCATAAAATGTTTTCAAGAACCTTCTTGGATAATAATTTAGTCTCTATATTTTCAGGTGTAAAAAGAGTTTTTGGAAAATAGAAATAACATACGGAATGGTGTAACAGTCTGGTGTGCTGCAGAAGAAAAAAACTCAAAAAACCCAGAAAATTATTAGAGGTGTAAAATGCCTTCGCAATGCTTTCTAGGCTTAGAAACCAATTTTTATTACTCCAGAATGAAGTTGTAACAGTAATGTGACATTTGTATAGAATGTATGAAAAATTAATTTATATGCTTATGGATAAATTAATGCGCGTTTCTTTCAATTTTCACATTTTCAGGATAAGTCATGTTACGTAAATTGCTCATTTTGATTTCAGTAAGTAAACAGCACTTTGGTAACGAACTTTCAAGAATTAAATGTTCTTGTTACTAGACATAATTAATATTTTAAATACTCATTTCGTATGTTTATGCAAGAATTAGTTGTAATATAAAATCTAATTAGCTATCATTGTAGACTCATAAATGCCTGAAAGGACGTAACAATATTAAAGTTCTCTTTTAAGACCACGCAAAGTTCCGCCTCTTTTTAACCAACTGTATATTGTTTCAATTTGTATATAAAATCTACTTTCCCATCAAGACTGGATGTACTGATTTCTTTTAGTGGCCTTTCTTGCTAGACATGTCTGTTCAAATCTGATCATAAATGTGCTATATTTGTACAACCTAATGTTTGGAGGCCATCTTATATAACCTTTATAAAACAACAGTTTTGAGAGTCAAATTACTTTGTGTTTTGTTAAATTTTATTTATCAAACGACTTTTTATCCATTATTTAGACTGTTTAGCAAATGGCATAATAGATAAAATGTTTACTTTTGCCTCAGGTGACTTGCAAATGGTAAAACAAAATTAAAGATACAGGGAAAAAAATCAAATATCTCGAAATATGGACTATAATATACTGACAAGGACTAAAAACTTCCATGTGATTAATAAGTTCTCTTAACGAAAATCATACCATTTTTGAAAATTTCAGTAACAATCCAATCTGTTTTGAAATAAATGAAATAATCAGAAATTGGACAAAATTCGATTTTTGATGAGTGTATTGAACAATTATCTTTTTTCGTGAACCGTCCATTTCCTACTGCTAAAAGATGTTTCATAGTAGAAACAGACTTTTATTTATGTTTTAGAACATATGCTTTGTTCTCAGTCTCTGAAAACATTTCTTGCGAAAGGACAGCAGCTTTTTGTGTCGGAACATTTTCAAGGGAGATAATTGTGTCTCTTGCATTTTTTTGCGTCACATTTACGCCGATTTGATCAAGTGGTATGTGATCATAAGTAACTATTAAACAAATGATTAATAAAACACGTCAAAAATTGTCCTGCCTAGCAATAAAGTGCATTTATTGAGGCCGCCATACTTTCAGGTTGGACCTGTATGTCTCTGTGTGTTTCACGTTATGTATTATAATGTTATGCCATATATGGTCTTGTTTTGTTTTAATCCACCTGCTATCTTTTGATCTTTTGTATAAAAAGGAACACTATTAATTTAATTGATACATTTCATTGTTATCTTAACATTAGTGTCAGTCTGTATTTTATTGGACACAATGGTTGCATTCTGATTTTAATCTAGCATTGTCAGAAGTAACTTCTTTGTTTACTCAACACGGCACTTCCGCCCAACACAAACATTCCCGCTCTTTCTCACTCAATCTCGCGCTCTTTCTGTCACATGACCCACTACCCGTATGTTGTCCTTTCACCTCCCGCCAAACACCCAAGTCAAACTAGCATCACTCATATCCATGCTGCTCGCGCATCCAACTATCCCACACGTACACTGACATACATACACACATACTCAATTAAAACAACATAACAACTCTAAAACATACCATAATTAAAATGTAACGAAAATATATAAAATTTTGTCTTGACAATTACGCCCCTCCTTAAGAAAAAAACTTTCAAGATTTTTTTAACAAAACTTTAGCAAGACATAGGCTGAATAAAATTAAAACAAAACTCCATACACTTTACAATTCTTGTTCGCCAAAAGCAATTTCACTAAAGTACATCATACCCTACAACCTACTCAAATAATCTGCCCCAACATTATCCTTCCCTTTAATGGCCTCTAACTTAAACCTATAATTCTGTAAAAACAGTGCCCATCTCATAAGTCTTCCATTTACAACTTTACACTTCTGTAGGTAAGATAATGGCATGTGGTCTGTCTGTAAGATGAATTCTGTCCCATATAAATAGTTGTTAAACTTCTTAACCCCAAACACCAATCCAAGACATTCTCTCTCAATCACAGAGTAATTCTTTTCTCTTTTTAGTAACTTTTTACTAGCATATGCAATAGGGAATCTTCCATCTTCAAACTCCTGCAGTAGAATAGCTCCAACCCTACATCTGAAGCATCTGTCTGTATAATAAAAGGTTTTGTCATATCTGGTAAACGTAAAATTGGCGAACGGATGAGCAGGTCCTTCAAAGTTAAAAACGCACGTTGTTGTGGCTCTCCCCATTTCACAATATTCGGCTGACCCTTCTTGGTTAAATCTGTAAGTGGAACAGCAATTTCTGCAAAATTCGGTATGAACTTCCGGTAGTAACCAGCTAGTCCTAAAAACGATCTTACTTGTTTCTTTGTCTCTGGTTGAGGCGCATTCCTAACCTTCTCAATCTTGTCCTGTTCCATGGTCAATTTACCTTCTCCAACAACATGTCCTACAAAATCTAACGAGATGTATCCAATATAACACTTAGTTGGTCTAATGGTCAATCCTGCATCCCTCACTCTTGTAAACACTTCTTTCAACATCTTTAAATGCTCTGACCATGACTCCGTGTGACCAAGTACATCATCCACATAATGATCAACATGACTTACACCACTCAACATCTTTCTCATCATTCTGTTGAACGTTGCGGCCGAGTTGACCATTCCAAATGGCATCTTCAAAACTGATAGCATCCAGTTGGTGTTGTAAAAGCTGTAATTGGCCTGCACTCTTTCTTGACCGGTATCTGCCAATAACCTTTGCTGAGATCTATCTTTGTGAAATACTTGTCCTTCTCTAAAGTAGCAATATATCCTCTGCGTTACCCATTGGTTCGGAGTCAAACTTGGTGACCAAATTAACTTTTCTAAAATCTATGCAGAACCTGTTGGTTTGGTCTCGCTTTCGCACTAAAACAACTGGTGAATTGTATGGTGAATTCGAGGGTTCAATAATGCCCGATTCCAACATATAGTCAACTTCGTCTTGTATCGCTTCTCTTTTAGCGTAAGGTATCGGATATGGTTTCACTCTTATCGGATCTGTTGTTGTGGTGTCAATTACATGTTCAGCTAAATGCGTAGTTCCTGGCTGCTCTGTGAAAATTACTGCAAATTGTTCTAACAACCCCTCAACTTCTTCCTTTTGTTGATTTGTCAACTTATCACTTATCTTTACATCATGATAGGTCTCCTTATTTCTAACATTTCCCAACTCTAATAGTTGCTCATCATCTACTACTCCCTCATCATCACTCTCTGGTTCAATAATGGCAATTCCTGCAACCTCAATATCTTCTTCTATATCAACCTTGTCCACAACCTCTGACCGTTCTAAAAATCTCTTTAACAAATTTGCATGGTAAACTTTCAACTTTCCATTCACATTTATCCTGTAGTCCATCCTGTTCAAAACTTCTACAACTTCAAAAGGTCCCTTCCACTGCAAAACTAACTTATTGTAGTCAGTCGGTAACAATACAAGTACTTTCTGTCCTACTTCAAATCTTCTATCTCGAGTCCCTCTGTCATAATGATGCTTGTACCTGCCCTGGCTTTTTGCAAACTTTCTCGCGCTAGCTGACAAGTCTCTTCTAACTTATTTCTTAAATCCAAAACATACTGGTACGTATTTCTTATCTCAGGTGTCCCACTTCCGGTCCATAATTCCTTCAATACCTGCATAGGGCCCCTAACCATCCTCCCATATAATAATTCAAATGGTGAAAATCCCGTACTCGCCTGTGGCACTTCCCTGTAAGCAAACATCACCGCTGGTAGATAACGATCCCAATCCTTTGGTCTCTCTTGACACATCTTTTTCACCATGCCTTTCAAAACACCATTAATCCTCTCACAGAGACCATTACATTTAGGATTATACGGAGTAGTAAACAACTGCTTTATTGAAACCAAGCGACAAACTTCTGCCATTAGATCAGATGTAAACTGTGTACCACGATCACTCAAAATTTCCTTTGGAAAACCCACACGACAAAATACTTCAAGCAAGGCTTCTGCTACTCTCTCCGTTTCAATTTTCGGCAAAGCAACAGCTTCAGGATACCTTGTCGCATAGTCAACAATGGTGAGGATGTATCTATTTCCCCTGTCTGAAATGGGAGCAATTGGTCCAATCAAGTCTATAGCTATACGTTGAAAAGGCTCCTCCATTAATGGCATTTCCCCTAGTGGTACCTTGGTAACTTTTCCTTAGGTATAGTTCGTTGACATATATCACAGGACCTGCAAAATCTTGTAACATCACTTGTAATGCCTGGCCAATGAAAACTGCTTGTTATGCGCTCTGTCGTCTTATGTATCCCAAGATGACCTCCAATAATCGACTCATGTGCTAACTTCATTACCTCTGTTCTGTACCTTGTTGGAACCACAACCTGTTTAATTTTCTCAATTGTGTTACCCCTGGGTCTATGATATATTCTGTACAAGATTCCATTTCTATTCTCAGCCGTATACTTGTTTGATCCTCTAGTTGTTGCCGTTTCATTCATGTCTGCCATTATCCTTAACTTGTGTAATGTTTGATCCTCCTTCTGTGCTTTTTCTAACTCATCCAACCCGATGTCATGTCTAAAACTTTCCGATACACTTAACGGCTGTAGAGTCTGGTTTGCTTTCTTTGCTTGCGCTCTAGTTACCACTCCCACAATTCTAGCTTTGTTACTGTTATCAGCCATCTCCCAATCCACGTCTGGTGAGTCACGAACATCTGGTATGTTTCCTAATATGAGATCATATATAGGCTCTCTCATACACATGGCTTCTATTTCTCCGGTATAAAAAGGAGTATCAACCTCTATCTTGGCAATAGGAAATCTGCGGAGCGAACCATCAATCAGCACACAAAGGTGTTCCTTCCCTGTCATTTGGTCTGGACTGACTAAACTCTGCTTCACTGCTGCACTACTACAGCCCGTGTCACGTAACACCTTCACTGAATGACTGCCAACTAACCCCTCACAAACTGGCATATTGTGATCTACTGGCAACTTCCTATAACCATCACATGCTCCACTTATAACTGGCACTGATTTCCCGCTTGCTAACTTTAACATACCATCCTCAATACAATCTTGAACAGCTACTCTGATCTCCCCTATATCCTGACATAAAGCTGCAGTCTTGGCGGGCGTATCATCTGCACCTTTCTCTCCACTCGCAGCACTCGGCACTTCTCGTTTTCTCCAGTTCTCCCTATCCCCACATTCAAGACCACTTCCACTTGTCCAAGCTGTCGATTTACTCCTATTCTGCAATCCTGCAGCAAACCTTGAAGTTCTACCAGACTGTTCCTGCTGTCTACAGTCAACTGCAATATGCCCCTTTTTATGGCAAATATAACACTCTCTGTCGCGGTGTGATGGCTGTAGTCGATTTCTGTAAGCTGGCAATGGTTGTATTTGTGAAGTATTAACAGGACGCGACGGTATTCGACCTGGTGAACTGTGTAAGTCTGGGCGTCTTGTTGGCTTGCCTCTGCTTATTGTCCCACCATGGGCCTCCAAATATCTTTCCCCTAACATAACCATTTCGTCCACATCTTTAGGTGCCCGCTCTCGTAAATACAATGTCATCTCACTGGAACACTTAGACATAACTTGCTCTCTTACTAATAAATCTTCCAGTCCTTTAAATGTCTTTTCACATTTGGCCAAATCTGTCCACCTCGTTAAATAACGCCTAACTCTAGCGGTAAACTGAAACATAGTCTCTCCTTGCTCAGAATTAGCTTCTCTAAATTTACGCCTAAAACCCTCTTCAGTTAACTGGTACCGCTTTAGAATAGCCTCTTTAAGTTCCTTATAGTTATTTGCATTGTCCGGTGGCATGCTTGAATACACCTGTAATCCTTTACCCGTCAAAAGTGGACTCAAACTCACTGCCCATATCTCCTCTGGCCATCCTTGACTTTGTGCAAATCGTTCAAACCTTTCAAAAATGCGTCCATATCATCCTTACTCTCGTCAAACTTTGGTAACTTCGGCCTCAAAGCTCTAACGCCTGGACCATCTTCCTGCTTTTTAATCCCTTTCCTTCCCGCTTCTTCTATCGCCAACTCAAGCCTTAGTCTTTCAATCTCTCTTTCTGTTGTTTCTCTCTTTAAAATCGCCTCTTTCTCAAACCTATCTGCTGCTATAGCCATCTCTTCTTTTTTAATGGCGGCTTCGCGTTCCAAATATTCTCGTTTCATAGTTTCCTCCCTTGCCTTGCTTCCTCTTCCCTTTGTCTAGCCTCATCTTCCCTTTGTCTAGCCTCATCTTCTCTTCTCCTTGCCCTTTCCTCTCTTTCTAATGCTTGATTTTCCCGTTTTTCAATAAATTGTTTTAACTCTTCTCCCTCCAGTCCTAACAATTTGCCGGCCTCTATTAACTTCTGAAGTTCCATCGTTGTGTAGCACAGGAGTACAGGGCACTGTTTCAATTGAACCAACCCATGTTACCCTCTTTAGGAAATTTTAAAATTTTACTTAAATAAAACAGAAAAATTTCGATCCCGGACGAGCCCCCAATTTGTCAGAAGTAACTTCTTTGTTTACTCAACACGGCACTTCCGCCCAACACAAACATTCCCGCTCTTTCTCACTCAATCTCGCGCTCTTTCTGTCACATGACCCACTACCCGTATGTTGTCCTTTCACCTCCCGCCAAACACCCAAGTCAAACTAGCATCACTCATATCCATGCTGCTCGCGCATCCAACTATCCCACACGTACACTGACATACATACACACATACTCAATTAAAACAACATAACAACTCTAAAACATACCATAATTAAAATGTAACGAAAATATATAAAATTTTGTCTTGACAAGCATTTCAATGCAAAATAAATAATTTAGTTTCCAGTTTCAAAACTTGATTTTGTTTATATTTTAAATATTGATAAATTAAATTAACAGTTGGTTTTTGTAATATATGTGTTTGTTTGTGCTTATCAATGATATTGTGATGACGGCCATTAAACTTGTTGTGACCATTATTACACAGACAGAAATAGATTATAAATGACGGAAATTAATTAATTTAATCCTGAAATAACTTTTAAAAATTATACAGTGAAAATGTATAACCATATGTGGCAAACCCACCAATCAACTAAAAAAGTCGTTTAGACAATCTCTTTGAACTTCGTCAAAATTCAATATGGTCAGTGCATTCTCGCTTTCGTTTCTTCAAAATAAGCTGTTAAAGATCGTTCACTAAAAACAAACGTTATTGTCCATGCTCAAAATCACTATAACAAAGCAAAAACTTTGAAAACTGTCAGTTAACAATCCTAAATTTGGAGACTATGTAAATGTCATATATCCTAGTGAGCTAGTTCTGCTTCATATTTAGACTTATACCTGAATTATGACGCACACGAAAGGCTACATTTGAAACTTTATGACAAACGTGATAACTTCAATTTTTCTATTGTCAATTTTCCTTTTCTATGCAGCAATATACCTGCTTCTCCTGCTTATGGTGTATTTGTTTCCCAATTAATACGCTATGGTAGAGCTTGTTCCCACTTTATACAACGAAGTAGGCTGCTTGAAAATAAATTGTTGATTCAGGGATATTGCAAGCCTAGGCTTATCAAGGCCCTCAAAAAGTTTTATGGCCGTCATCACAGTATTGTTGATAAGTTTGATGTTTCTGTGTCCAGGATTGCCCTGGATATATTTGACGTCTCATAGTTCCATGTTCCTTTCACACAATTTTGATTTAACACGTGGCGGGTGTAGCTAGCTTAAAACATAAGGTGTTTACCCTTCCGGAGCACCCGGCCTCACTTCCCTGGTGGAAGTTCACGTGTCTAACCTAACTTGTCAGTTCCAAAGTTTTTACTATGCTTTTGGATTGTGATTCGGACATGGATTAGTATGTTTGTTTTTGATTTAGTCATAGAAATGAACTTACACTAGGGAAATAAGACCCGGTGTTCCGGAAGAGTAATCACCTCCTGT
The DNA here is from genome assembly GCA_021292105.1 of Anadara kagoshimensis. Classification (NCBI taxonomy): domain Eukaryota; kingdom Metazoa; phylum Mollusca; class Bivalvia; order Arcoida; family Arcidae; genus Anadara; species Anadara kagoshimensis. The sequence continues at coordinate 15,940,615 of CM037873.1, forward strand.
TTACCTGGCAAAATTGAGAATGAAAGAAACATGGAACCATGGAATATACTCTGAATACATATCAAATTTATTAGTATGTTTGTTTTTAATTGATCAATTGATTTAAAGCTTTGATTAATATAATAATTAGCTGGGACAGATATTGATTTACATTTGTTTTATCAATAATAAGATAAGAAATAAGAGATTTCGTATCATCTACATCATTATTATATGATAGCTGTATATCCAAGACGTAGAGCATGATAGAATGTATCAATATTGTCAAAGTTAATTTTTTCCAAATTGAAATTATAACAATAGATAATATAACAATAGAGATGTTTATTAAAATAACACAATCTGATAACAGTATCACAAAAATTCAAGCATATCGTAAATAACAAATGGATTTTAAGAATGGAGTCATTGTCATATTATCTCCTCTAAGCAGCCCTGCAGACAATATTTTACTCAAGTTGTAATAACCTTGAGAACCGTATGTATATGGCATATCGTAATATCATTTTTAATATAATTTCTCAAAAAATAAGGTATACTCCCTCATGCAAAGTATTTCCTTAGCTTAATTTGGTAAAATATATTTTGGTCCTTTGGGTAGCTATTCAACATCTTCAAAAAAAATTTGGTTTCATAATTTTGGTCAAAGCACTACTGATGAGGAATTGTATTCCGAAACGGCCGTCTAGTGCTGTAAAATTAAAACTGGTATAATATGTAATTTTATAAGTTCATTAACAAACACAAAGTGTAGTGAGACTACCGATTATAAGAATCCTAATATTGAACAGGCACTGAAGTAAATGTCCACATGTAAAAATCATTTACATTTATACAAAATCGTTAATAATATATAATTATTGACATTAGTTGAGTTGAATTCATTATTATATCTACCCGAAGAGAGATTCATGGACGTCACAGTAATATGCAACATACATAATTTTGTATCCACCTCAACACAACCAGAAAAACGAGGAAATGTCTTTATTTAAAATACAATTTGCTGTATTAATAACTTTGTTCACAAATACCATATTTCAGGCTTGGTCGTCAACAACAATTTCAATAAACAATGTTCAAGTAATGAGTTTATGGATACTAGTATAATCAGACTACTTGGTATGTTGCACCTAGTCGTTTTATTGCAGAGGAAACGAAAGATTTTATAGTTACATAAAATTATGCCTTATGTTAAAACATTTACAATCCATGGTGTTCATTAATGAAGCGATAACAAAAAATGGTCAAAATATTTGAATTGCAGTCTTATAAAAGGAAAATAATGTATGTTTTTGTGATATCATTATGAAACACTTACATTTATTGGTTGTTGGGTCATTGGTTTTTACAATATTTACTATTTTAAACATATATAAGCAAAAATGTGTGATAATATGGAAATTTCTGGGCAATTGGCCACACTACAAGAAAAATCAATTCTAGTGTCCGCCCAAAGCAAGAAATTATATAATCAATAATTGCAATTGACGTATCGCCGGCGACGCCCACAATGCTCCGACAGATGGCCGATTGCCTGGTTTACACGCAAAAAGAATGAAAACTCGGCCTGAATTGCGCCATTTAATGACGTCACTGACACTAGTACGCCATTAGTTGCCGTGACGCTGCTTTGGTACCGTGATGGCGGCCAGTGTCGGAACATTGTGGGCGTGGTCGGCGATACGTCAATTATCATGTGTCCTATGTTCTTCTGACTGTTTCTGATATCTTGTATTGTTACATGTCATTAGTTGCTTTTGCTTTAAGTTTACTTATTCTAATTTGGGAAATGTTTCTGGGAGTTACAGATTACAGAAACTATCCACTGTTCACATTTTATTTTTAAAAATGACAAATGCAAAACTAAACAAAATCAAATGGGGAGGTGCACGTCACTGATGTGTCAACAACTGAGTAAAATTTTATTCGATTTTGGAAAGGTTTGTATAGATTGCACCATTCAATGTAAAAAAAAAATGACGTTTCACAAGCAGTAATTTTGAGTAAAAGTTCCTCTGGCATCACCAAAAACAGGAGATGTATATCACTGACATATGCAAACAACTAAGTAAAATTGCATTTTATCTAAGAAAAGTTCATAGGAGTTACAGATTACACAACTTATGTAAAATGATATCGTATGGATGTAGGGACATACGTTCAAACATTTCTTTTACTATATCCCTCCAATCCCCCCGAGGCGAGATGATAAAAGTAGTTAGTTATAAATTACTCTGACACTCTCAAGTCGGACGCTCCATCAGGGAGCTACAGAGGCGATTAATGAATCGATCGTTCAGGTGTTATAAGAATGATGAACTTTGGTAGACTAGTCTTTAGTACACACTCTTAAAAATGATAATGTAACATGTACTTCAATTTTTCTAAATTTGAAAAATATCTCATAACACAATGGACTGCATTAGGCGTCGAGGTAATTTAACGCCTAATAAATTCCCTTTTTATGTCTTATAAGACGATGGACATCATTTGGTGTCGAAGTAACTTAACGCCTCATGAAGTCCGCCGTGAAATAAGATACAATAAGGGACTTCATTAGGCGTTAAGATACCTCGACCCCTAATGAAGTTCAACTTGAAGAAAAGTATACTAATACTATAACTATTACCACTAACAAGATATTGTCTATATTAACAATTCTCCACGTTTAAACTTATTAAAACACTTTATATAAGTCCACTGTAAAACTTGTTGTTTTTTTCATATAACAATTAATGTATCTGTTGCAAACAAACTATTAAATTTGGGATTAAAACGAGGAGACTTTTAATAAGATGAAATAGTAAGGGATCTCGTTAGCCGTTTTGTTACCTCGAAGCTTAATGACATCCACCACATGATAAAGTTAGCATGGGAGTTTGGAAAAAATCACATTTGATTTCATGTTTATAATGGATTCTAAGAAACCTTGTTGAGAAATTTATCGGAGAAGAAAGATAACAATAAGAATAAATAAATAAATAATAATAATATGTTTGGTCACCTTATTAAATCCATGGTAATGCAAGCAAGATTAAAATATTGTAAAATACAAAACAATAGCAAAATGTTGCCAGTGTCATTTACATGTGCAACTCGGCATTTAGCATTAAAAGTCATATAGTATGACTATACACTAGTAAAGCATGCAAGGATGTGTTGTAAACCATGTTTAGTAATGTTTATCAAAGGTCAAGATACAAATATTGCGGAAACTGTGTGATGTAGAAGCCAGCTTGCTTACTTTTCTTTTTTGTTATTCCATTTATTAATACATTATTCAATATCATTTAATTGTTAATCTAAAACAATTTCTATTCGGGAATAAGGATATTGCAAATCAAAAATCGTATCACTACGTTTTGGGGACGTCGTAATGACATTCCTTTACAATTAGGACTTGTTGTCATTTAAACTTTCATATTAATTTTGTTTACATCCAAGAATACTGTTATCGCCTTTGACAAAGTGTATCAACTTTAATAATGTTGTTTTCCAATCACAAACCAGGAATCATAGTCACTTTTTCTTTGCCTCGGTTGATTTGTAAAATTTTGTCCTTAGACTATACGCATGATGTAGCTTCTATCGTCCAAATGAGATGATCGTGAATATACCTGTAAATAATGATACGTAGAAATAGTTTTCTATATACAGTCCAACCTGCCTTAAAGGCCACCTCTATATAAGAGGCACCTGCTTATAAAAGCCAGTAGAATTGTATACTTATTTTTCTTTATTCATATTATTTGAACCTGTATAAAAAGGCCACCTGCTCATAAAGGCCACTTTTATTGGTTCTTCTTGGTGGCCTTTATAGACAGGTTTGACTGTAAATAAAAACGGGTTTTAACAAGAGCTGTAATTAAGCATGGACAAATGCCCCTGAAAAAGTGAGTTTGAATTGGAAAAAAATAGTATGAAACATAATGTAATTTGTATCGTTTGAATGAAATGAATTAGAAACAAATTAATTTCTTTTGGGTTTGTAATTGAATAAACGTAACTAATTTTCCTGGGTGGTTATTATATGTGTCACAATGTTATATAAATGGGTGTATCACGAGTGGTTTCTCATTCTGCGGTCTACCATAGCACGAGACAACGTTGAGTTTTTTAATGCCAACATGCCAACAATGTGTTTGTTGTTATTCAATAAGAGGTAGAAAAAAATATTAAATGCATAAGGAAAACCAGATGAAAGATTCGAAAGTAAACTAAACTATATCGAGACTTACTGCTAATTTCTACTCAAAATACTACAAGGATTTGATAAAATTGGAGATATTCATCTAATCGATAACTTTGCATTAGATTAATGAAATAAAAACATTTAAAACAGAACATCGTTATACTTACACGAGCATGTTGGTGATGTCCAGCTTCCTGATGATTGACAATATATGTGACCATCCCCTGAACAAGTATAACTAGACTTGCTGCACGAATATGAACGTGATGTTCCTATCTGGTAGCTACCAGAACTTATATGTGCGGCGTCCGCTGATGGTAAACTTCCACAACCTAAAGTGACAAGATGATAAGGATAAAATGCTAATGGGACTCTGAAATATATTTATCCATGTCCAACAAAAATCCCTACGCATAGTAAAAACAATTAAGGTGGCAAATAAGGTTAAACACGTGAATTTCTACCAGAAAAGTGAGGCCGGGTGCGCAGGGTTCAACCACTGGGTAAGTTGGCAAACTTGTAAAGATAAAAGACTTAGTTAGAATACGGCGTTAAACCATCCAACATATGAAATAACCATCAGTTAATAAATAAACAACCAACTTTATTTTACCTTGCAATGAACAAACAATAACCATCGGTTTTGCATATGTTATCAATATAGAAAAATATGACTTTTCATAATTCCTGCCTTTTAAAGAAGAAGGGGATATTAAATTCGAACTTCAGTCCGTTCAAGCACTTATTGTCCGGAGTAATACTGCAAAACCAATGAAGCAATACTTTACGAAACTTGGTGCAAAGTATAAACATTGACAGGGGATCAATAAATGTCATAAACCAAAGTTAGTTTGCTTTTTTCCTGAGATACATGATCTCTTAGTGCATCGTATAAACATTGATAGGAGATACGCATATTATTAACCAGAGCTAGTTTGTTCATTTTCCTGGGAGTTATGGCCTTTTGAACATAAATGTAAATCACACAAAAATTATTGGCTAGGGGTCTTAGTTCAATTAATTCGCTTCGCTTGTTTTATTACCAAGTCCGAAATCATCATGCACATGCATTAAGTGTGCAAATCACATCATAAATTAAAGTGAAAACTTAGAAACTTATCAACTTCTTTAAACAGAATGCAATTTATTTAAACAAAAGTGAGATTAAAAGAAAAATGGAATAAAACACTTCCTTATATTACGCATATTTTCGGACATTCTGTACTCATCTTGGGGCATTCTATTGTACGATGTCTGATTTCCATGAAACAAACTTACCACAATATGCTGATGTAGAAGACCAAGATCCACTGGCTTGACATTGGATGCTGTTTGAGCCATGCATTGTTTTACCGCTGTTACAATAGTAGGTAACTGTTGATCCGTATGTAGTTGACGAATAAGAAGGATAACCATAGGAAAAAGACGGAGGAGTTCCACAGTCTAGTAAAATAAAGAAAATATAAATAAGTATTACCAAAGAGCTAAGGCCAAACATTTTAGCTAATGCATAATTGTGAGGTAGATATTTTTAAGACAACACATAAATTTAATTTTTTTTAGTTGATTTTATTTTAGATTTGCTTGTAATGTAAAAATGCCTTTTACACGGGTGTCAATATTTACCTTAAAAAGTAGACAAATACTTATTTAAGAGGGACAAAATGCGAGTGCAAGCATCGTGATTATATGGAACCCGTAAGAATACGGGAAGTGAATATAATGGGGTTTTACACAATTTTGAAAGAAACCTTTAGCATTTAGGAACACACGGTACAACATTTTATTTTGTATCCACTTTATTTCATTTTAGATATTTCATTTAATTTCCTGCGTGCAATTGAAATGATATCGTGGACATAAGGTAGCTATTTCAATTACATCAGTGTGAACCTATTGTTCTATTTGTTATGAAAAAATCGCTGTATGGCAAAGTCAAGATCTCATAACATAAAGTTTCCAGGACAACATCAAACGAAAGTATGCAATACTAGCTTCTCGCAGACAATCAGGTGTCAAATAGGAGATACGTGATCTCCAACAATTTTGATTTCACGAATGAAGTTGATACTTGCATGCATTTAATAAAAAACCAACGCACTAAAATGAAATTTGTATACTAACCACGTGGATCACATTGGAATAGAACTGATGACCACACCCCAGTCGACAGGCAGGTTCTGCTATTACTTCCAGACATATCATAACCAGTATTGCAGCTATATGTTACAGTACTTAAGTAGGTAGTCCCGGAGTACTGTCTGGTAGAATACGAAACTGTACTTGGTGTTCCACAGTCTAAAATCAAGAAAGTGCTTTGTTTTAAAACTTATTAAAACTGATTTTGTGTATTGTGTTTTCATAGACAAATGGATGTGTTTAGAAAAAAACAAACTCGTTATAAAAACAAGAAATGATTTTTTTCTATACGCAGGTATAATTTTAACAAACATCAAATTGAAACATATTTTCATATTTGATTTTCAATATATCCAATTGCTACAATCTACAAAATATATTGTAGATGATGAAGGTGGTGTTAAGCCGTGATCCGACAGATTTCATATTTGAATCAGATAAAAGTACTTGAACCACATCAATTGACAATAGTTTCCGTCCAAGATCAGAAGCTTTATTATCAATATGATTAACTTGAATTTTATGTAATTATTTGTTGTGTCGTGTTATTAGTTGCATTATGTTTTCAATGTATGTCCGAAGGTTTCATACTTTATGAGCAATTGCATTATATAAACGGCTAATGGGCGTCAATTGGCTTACTATTATTGTACAAATGTGTTAAAAATGTCATTGTAAATGTAAATTACGCATTTCCTCCGCATTCTTTTAATTATCTATTAATTCATATAGATATGTCCAGATATGCCATATTACACTATTTAAATTCTCCCCTTTTATACGTATGAAAGTATACATAAGTTTTTGTGTAGATAATCGCCGTGGATCAACCCATTTCATTTCTCCAACCTAACACTTGACCAGACAGAAATGGTAATCGTCCAGAACATAGCTATTAGAACTATTAAGCATTTTTGAGCAGTTCCTAAAAGTTCAATGTCTAATAAACACTGGGATGAAATACGTTTTACATTAAAACTAATATGATAGCCAAGTGTTGGTAAGTGGAAGACAAAAAATGGATAGCCAGTGTCATGGACATGCATTTTAAATAAAAAGTAGTGCTGTCTTTTAAATGGTAAAGTGTCATGAGCAAGAATATCAACCACTGATGACAGTTGTAATTTGTTTTGTAATTACACTTGTAGTTAATGCCAGAACATTCTTAAGAAGTAAAGTCTTACTTCAACCCTTTTATCAGATATTACATATTATACCAGCTTTAATTTTAGAGCACTAGACGGCCGTTTCGGAATATTAACATTATAAAATAAACGTACAAATAAAAACTTACTTTTTATATTACAATGGAAATCAACTGTTGACCATTGCGCACCTGCCAAACACGTGATGTAGCCGGGACCTGACATGTAGTAACCAGTGTTACAGGTATATGTAGCTTTACTTCCGACTAGCGTAGATGGAGAGCTGACAGACGCATGTGACAGGTTTGGTGGTGAAACACATTCTACAAAAAATAGAAAAATAAAGGAATATACAGAAAACTATCATAGAATACCACAAAAATCTGTTGACGTTTATATTGCTAAACTTTCCGTAACTAATGAAAGGGGACAAGTTTGAAAACAAGTCACCCTGGATATTTACGATGTATGACGCTTATTTGTCTCTAGTGTCCATCATCATGGCGTTTGCATCACAAAGTATAGGTTTTAGGGCTTTGTCATTTTAACTACCACATGCAAAGTTTTACAACTTAGAGCAAAACTGATTGTTGCTTTTAATGTAATTTCATCTTTATTTTATTTTGGTTTTGAAAATCAATGTTAAAATGCAGCAACATTGATTCTCTGCCATTAAATCAAACTTCTAAACAAAACATCTCTAGAATATATTAATACAGCATATTCCAGAATAACATGGCAAGTCGTTATGGCCTGATCACAACTCGTGGCTGTCTAAGAAGACGTCTATATTTTAGTTTTTACTGAGAATATTGCAAGCAAAGACTCATCAAGGCCCATGAAACGTATTTCGCTGCCATCGCAATATTCTTGATAAGTATGCTGTGTATGTATCAAAAATATATCCTGAATATTTTTATGTCCCATAGTTACATGTAGCAAGCTAAACAAGAGGTGCTACACTCCCGGAGCACCCAACCTCACTTCCCTGGTGGAAGTCCAAGTGTCTAACCTAACTGGTCAGTTCCAAAGTTTTTACTTTGCTTCTGGATTGTGATTCGGATATGGATTAGTATGTTTGTTTTTGATTATTACACACCTGACGGTTGTTGTAAACAACAGGTGCTTACAAATCCGGAGCACCTAACGTCACTTCCCTGGTGGGAGGTCAAGTGGTTAACTTAAGTTGCAAGTTTTCACAGTTTTACATTGCTTTAGATGTGATTTTGACAACGATTGGTATTTTATTATTTTTTAAAAAACATAATTCTACTGATGATATTTTTGTGTTTTATATAAAAAAATATTTTTATTTTAATTCTTATAATTAAAAGCAAACTATTTTCTTACTTCTACATTCAAATTGCCGGCTCGTCCATTTTCCATTGGCTTTACATGTGATAGAGGTGTTTCCTATCGGAGAATATCCATTGTTACATGTGTAGGATATAGATTTAGCAACTGCTCTAGTAGTGTCTAACATTAAACCATTATCAACTGGAGGAGGCTCTTCACATTCTGAAGAAGACAAATGTAAAATTGTCATATTAGTTTATTTGTGTATACAGTCCTGTTGGCGTATTACATGAATGTTTTAATGAAATTGCATATTTTATACATTGATCTGTCGCTAACGAAAAAGACATCGCTTACGCCATGGATTAAAAAGCAAAACATATAAAGATAGATTGGTTGATAATATAATTACTATTTTTGTATAACGGATATAATTACAAACCTGTTAGGACACACGTCGATATGTTACTTTTCAGGACAACACACATGTGGTTCATAGGACATGTTGTACTAAGACAAGGTTCTTCAACAAATGCAGCCTGAAATAAAATGGTATATAGATGCTGTACACTAAATACATTATGGTCGACGACGGTAAATCAGTTGTCAGTGTTGTTTTTAGAAGGATTTGTTGCAATATTATTTGGGGTTTTTTTGCAATTTTATTTTTTTTAAATCTATTCGGAGACATTGTTGTTTCGAAACTAGATGTGAAGTATATTAAGCCATAAAAAGTACTGTGGCTTGGACATGGGGCACTTTGTTTGGTCGTCATTTAACACTTGCTCGTCGATTTGTCAATTTCAAAGTTTTTACTTTGCTTCTGAGTTTTGATTTTGACATCGATTAGTATGTTTTTGATCGTCATTCTTTCTTTCTTTGTTAGACAATGACGAAATAATTATCTATTTACTGTCATTTACAACGTCCAATTATCGAATTAAATATCTTTCAATTACGTCTAATTAATCGTCGAAATTTTAATTACGACATAGCATAAAAGAATAATGTTCTGAAGGTATTTACATCATTACAAATAAACATACAAACCACGCCCACAACTAAATTCCAAAGCACAGTAAAATCTTTGAAGCTGGCAATTTAAGGCACAATTTAATTAATTATCGAATTCTTCTTCATGTATGAGATAATATTGACATTATGTACAAGATTCAAATATTTGAAATAATAGCTGTCGATATATTTAAACAAATAGGACCTCAAGCTTTGCCAATACAGAGCATTCAATTACATTTGTTTACCTTGTTCTTCCAATTAATCAAAAACAAACATATTGTTTTACGGGTAGTATGGCTTTTGTCCTTCAATTCTGTCACTATATCCAATGCATGTTCAAAGTAGGGATTTTATTATCAATATCATTATATATCAATCATTGCACATTTAATACAGAGCATCTAATTACCGTGTTTACCTTCTTATTCCAATTAACCTAATATATGGTTACCATAACACAATATGAAAACCGCGTGTTTAATCGGTGATAAAACAAATGGTATGGTTTTGGTTTGGTCTCGTGATTTTAACACTATGACCAGCAGATGTTCAAAGTTGACAGTTTATATCATGAATGACCTTAATATACTGTAAATGCATTTATTTTAGCGTGTTTAAATTTTAACGTAAATCATAACTTTAGTAAAGTCACATTGATTCTCAAGTATCAGCTGGTTTGCTATGACCATATTTAACTTACCAGATGGATTTAAATTAGAGCTACTGTATCCTCGCCAAAATCGCCGAAATAAGCACGCCGCTAAAATTGATACCTTTATAGTAATTTTGTTTATATCTATTTCTCATTCCGATTTTTTGACACTTATTTTGCCGTATATAAAAATATTTTGTATGTGTCTTATTTTCGCTAAATTAATTGTATTTACCTTTTTACTTATACTTTACAATCAAGAATCGTTGTTGTGAGCCCTAGCCGAACTGTCTGCTATATCTTTGAGCAAGATATCTAATTCCACTTTGCCCATTACTTGTCACTTAACTTAGCAGTAGCATAATTTGTTTACAAGGCTCCAAAATAAATTAAAAATTTGAAAGAGCATATACAAAATCCACCCGGATTACAGAGTACTCTGACACGTTTATGATAACCAATAAGTTCGTGTAGGCTATGTTGCATAATGTGATGCAAGATGAAGATTTTTACCATCGTTCTTTTTTATGTTTATTTCTATCTGGGGTGTGCAAGAGAAGCATATATTGTATCGATTACCAAATTGATCTTTTTCTCAAATGTATCTTATTGTGACAGTGCATCATATTCAATCATACATGAAGGCTTACCATTATTTCGGACTTTCCTGGATAAGTCCTAGTGGCATTAATTACTTAGTTTAAGTTAGTTTAATATATTTTAAAGTGCTTAATGTGTTTCTATGACTACCGGGTATTTTTTGATAGTATTGTTTGTATTTTATATTATGTTTAGCGTAAGTCTGGAGGTGATCACTGGATAGTCCGGGTCGCAATTTCGATTAAAAGTTAGTGAAAATTGAGTTATTTTGTATGTTGTATTTTAAAGTTTAATTAGTTAAAATTTGAGTTAAATTCCCCATTATAATATTATTTCAATACTTTGCGTGGACAAGAAAATCGTCAACAAAAAACCTTTATATTACTATAGGTTAATATCTTGTGTTTGGCAATTACCACATGAGACAAATACCACAACCAATTGGAATTGCATGAACAATAAGATTACAAACCAAGTATTCAAACACACAACATTGTAAATGTACGATATTTAAGACATTCGATAAAGGAAAATTGCTATTGGTTTAAAGATTTTTTTTAATTTGTTTCTTGTGTACCTCATATTATAAACACAATTTATTCTAACAACTTTGTATGTAGTCAAATCAAAAACCAACATGCCAATCTATGTAAAAATCCCAATCCCAAACAAAAGTAAAACTTCCACAAAGAAAATGAGGTCAGTTGTTCCGGAAGGGTAAGCACCTCATTTTTAGCTAGCCACATTCTCTATTACTGAAAGGATTAACAACAGTACTTGTACATTTGGTCAGGAGTCACGCAAAATTGGATCGAAAATAATTAACCACGGCTCAAGCTGACCCAACCGGTATTAATACTGTATAATTCAATTTTTGTTTGTTTCAAGCATTTTGATTGGTCAAAAGTTGGCTCCTCTCCAACTGTCATTGCCGGAACTATTTTTCTGACCTACATCCCAATGATTACATTGTTGACACATTACACATAAGTTGTAAAAGTACCACATACACTTATTTGTTAGGTTTTTTTTTAAATTATAAATTGAATTATAAGAAATGAAGTTAAATTTTCTTTTTGTTATGGAAGTATGAAAGAATTAGACATTTTGCACACTGAATAATTACGAATTATGTTACGTGTGTAATGTCATTTTACGCGAATTATTCAGTGAGCAAAATGTCCAATTCATTTCAATAATAACGAGAAATATTCGAGGGTAGAACCTTTCGTGGTTTTACATTCAGCAACTTGTTCGCGTGTACTTAATTTCGCGGTTGACGAGTTGGTAGGAATAACATTAAATTACCGATATCTACTAAAATTCACCGACGAATTGGCAAATAAAACGCCGAATTGAAGCCCCATATATCATAAGATTGTCTGGCGGGTGTCAAATCTCTGCGTTATGAGTAATTCATGCTAATTATACTAATTATCTATCAACGAAACACAGGACTTCATTCTCCTAAATTAATGGTTTGCGTTACTGTGACCACTGTTGTATTCGATAAACCATGACGATCGATCCAGGTAAAATTATACAACGTACATCAGCATTAAAGCTATTTTTAATTTTTAAAAAAACGAGGAAATACAGTAAAATATGAACACGAAATTTCAAAATATATCACACGCAAAATTTACTATAAACTTCAATCTTAAGTGCACGATAAAATTCCAAATAGAACTTAAATTACATTTAGTATGATACACAGATGATGCTTATACATGGCTGAGTATGGAGAGATTATAATGTCCCGAAATTCCAATTTAAATGGAGTAACCATTTTATTTTTTTAATTCTTGATTTTATTTATTATATAGATATGCAGTAAAAGTTTATATATAATTTTAGATGATATTTTTTATACATACGTAGAACTCTATTCATTAAGAAGTTTGGTTCGAGAGTATAGACATGCTTCCTGTTACATGTAAACACAGCTTTTCAGTTGTCCTCAAATAATGGATACAGTAACCATATTAATATGTGAAATAAACGGTAACAAGACTAATAAATTCTCATTTATTTTGGGCTGATATTTTATTTCAAACAGTGAGTTGAATGCAATAAAAGACGACACTGGCCCGGGGGTGTAAAAATTACCGTCGATTGACATTATCGGTGTTTGTGGGGGCTATTTTTTTTTTTTTTTTCACTTGTAGAAAACTTAGCTGTGTACTTATTTTCGCGGTTGAGACTTGACCGTGAAAACCGCGAATATTAATACATCGCGAATATTTCTCGTTATACAGTATCCAACTTCTCTCTAGCACTGTGTTTAAATGCGACGTGTGTTGTTATAAAAATACATATCTGTTTTTGTACGAAGTTAAAAAAATTTTATTTTTCTAAAAGTAAAGTTATGTCATGCAGCTCATATTTTAGAAAAACTATGTTAACCACACAACGGAAACGCATTAGTCTATCATAAACATACGTGCCAAATCGTTAAAATTTCGCATCTATATCGCACTATCGCGGACAAAAATATTGTTAAAATAACTTAATTTTGAAAATTTTCAAAACATATACTTTGATTTTGGGATTGTGATTTTGACGCGGAATGTTATGATTGGAATGTTTGATTCGTTGAATTCGTTTGGGTGAACTTGATTTATTTGCCAATGTGTATTAAAAACGATTTATTTCTAATATATTGTTTTAGAGCACCGTGTGCTGCTATTTCGACAATGTCTGTTTTAGTAACTTAGTAACTAGTTAAAGCATTACTAAAAAAAAAAAAAAAAAAAAAAAAGTTTATATTTAGTGCAGCTCATATTGTTTGAACGAAAACCCATCAGTCTGCCATAGACACGTGGATGTTCAGATTAGATTAAATTTCTCATTAACTATTCATTATCGCAGAAATCAAAATTCTTATCGATAATATGTTATATGATATAACCACCGGAGTAAAGAATACATTTGTTAAATGTAAACAATCTCTGGTTTCCTGTAAATTACAACTGACAGCAAGACAAATTAGCAGTAAATAAATCCGTTGTTTAAACAATGAGTTTTTTAATCCGTTGTAATATTAGATCATTTATACATGATTATTAGTAATATACATTTAGATCATACATAACATTTATGAAAATGTACTGTGTATTCCCAGAGTTTTTAAATACAGATCTAGATTGTAAATATATTTGAACTTTATTATAGCATTTAAACATATACACAATCATGTGTTAGGATGTTATTCATCCTCTTGCGTAACCTATTCCTAGGATAAAAGGCACTCGAGTAAATAACCATGTGTTTTAGTACTAATAAAAAGATCTAAACAAAAGACACTATTGTAAGAATTTGCCTTCTTAAGGTGCTTCTATTTATGTTGTAACAAAAACATACATACTTATCCATGTCCGAATCACAATCTAGAATCAAAGTAAGAAAAGTGAGGCCTGATGCTCTGGAAGGGTAAGGAACATGGACGTCAAATATACTTAGGGTAATCCTAGATACAGAGACACCAAACTTATCAACAATACTGTGATGACTGTCTTAAACTTTTTAAGGGCCTTAATAAGCCTAGGCTTGCAATATCCCCCAAGTCAATAATTTATTTGCAAGCAGCCTGTTTCGATGTACAAAGTCCCCGTAATGTGAATAAGCTCTACGCTCATTTATTTTACAGTGTTTCATGAAAAAATTAACTAACAAAACTAACATGAAATAAATTTATTTTATTATTATTATTTTAAAATAATAAGTTCATAAGGATAATATACAACAAAAGTAGCTACGAAATATCCCATCGATAAAGAGGGGATAGTATTAAGACCAATTCACATTTATAAAGAAAACAATAAAATGAAAAAATACGAAATCGCATACCGGTAGTTTAAACGAACAAGCTAATGCCATTTGAAAAGACGAATCATGAATTTTAGTTGAACAAACTAACATCATGTCCAAAATGTTTCAAAGAACAAATAACATCAAGAGAAAATACGAAATAATAAATTTTAAGAAAACAAAATAACGCCATTCGAAAAGACTAAAGAACAGAATAATATCATGCGAAAAGACAAAATCAAAAATGTTAAGTGAATAAAAAACGTGCTAAAAGTACGAATTTGCATAAAGTTTTATACGAACAAAATTAGACGAAAGCTTATAGTTTAAGAAAACATTGCCGTCGTGCGAAACGACGAAATCACATAGTTTATGAACAAAAATGACATGTAAAAAGACAAAATCACATATTTAAAAAAACATCAAGCGAAATCACATAATTAAAGAAAATAACATCAAGACAAAGACAATTTATTCTAGAACTTTTGGCCGCCTATTTTCGAAAAATTTCACACTCTTTTAAACTTAATGAATTGTTGCTACTTCAGGTAGTTGTTATAACTTCCCAAGACATTTTGATTGATTGTCGGCAGCATTTTCACTGAGTCTTTGCTACGTTTATTCTATAACGCAATAGAAACTTCGCCATACAAGAAGTCTCTAAGATACACTTATCGATCATTTGTCAAGTCATTGGCAACTTCAAATTCATTGCCTAATTTCTTCACAAACATTGCAAATTGAATTTCTTTTAGACCCTTGTCTCTAATTTATATAATAATTACATATTGTACCAGTTTTTATTTTACAGCACTAGACGGCCATTTCGGAATACAATTTTTCACCAGTAGTGCTTGGACCAAATTTATGAAACCAAAATTGTTTTCAAGATTTTGAAAAGATTATCAAAAGGACCAATATATATTTTACCAAATGTAGCTAAGGAAATATTTTGCAGCATGAGGGAGTATACCTTAGTTTTTGAGGCATTTTAAATTTTAATTTGCCGCAAATTTAGACAATAGTCTTAGAAAACAGACTTTATAAACAATTATTTGATGGTAATGGTGAAATGTTTATTCTCCCTTTGGTTGATACATGTACAGTTAGATAAATTATTTCTGAAAAGTTTTAATCTCTTTGTTGTCATCGCAGTATTATTAATTACAAACCATATTGTTATTCCTTTAAATTCCTCTAAATTATAGCAACAAAGTTCTATTCAGGACATTTTTCAAAATCTAATACTAGTACTTACGTTTAAAAGTTCCGACTTTTCCACATAATCAAAATTTTCATCTGTCACCAGACTTGACACGGACAAAGTTAGGTTAGAATTTAACTCACACTGTTTCTGTCTTCTGTTGTAGTTTAATGACAAACATTTTGTTCTATGTGCACATTGCTTCTTACAAAAGTTCTGACTAGCAACATCCAGTATGTTGAACGATTCATTTTGTAAACGGTATCCGTATTCCAACTGAAAATATTCTTTTGACTGCCATAATATAAGATACAGTATCAACATTAAATTTTCCATGACATTTTGTTTTATTTCCATAGTTACGGATAATATACTGGTGTTATGACTTGTTTCGTCGAATTCAGTCCAAAAATTTTAAAGAGTGTTACGTATAGTCAACCGACAAAGACTGAACATTGGTTAGTTTTTTTTCAATCAATTACGTCCGATCATTTGTGTTTTATATTAAGATAGGTGAATTGATTTATAATATCCACCGAGTCTATATCACTGCAAAACACTTTGTTTTCTGTAGATATTCGCAAAACAAACGAATCTCTAACATCCTGCAACAAATGGTTCATTTGAGCAATTAAGGTTTCCTTGATGTATATCAAAAACAAACATACCGGTCCGTGTTCAATTCACAATACAAGAAAATGGCAAAATTGAAGTAAACACGTGAACTTGCACTAAGAAAGTAATGCCTGGTAATCCGAAGGGTAAGCGCCTATGGTTTAGCTATCTACATCTACCGCGTGTGCTTTCAAAATTGAGAATTAAATGAGCATGTCACTATGGGAACAATGTGACGTCAAATATAACCAAATAATATTGGAAACATAGCATACTTATCAACAATATTGTGATGACGGTCATATAACATTTTGGAGGCCATAATCAGCCAAGGTTTGCAAAAATAACCGTTAGTCAACCATTTATTTGTAAGCAGTAGCAGCTTGCTTCATGGCAGTTGAAACCAGCCCTTCTATAATAATCATTTCAAACAAATGCGTACCAAACAGCTCATATATATTGCTGCATAGAAAGGCAAGGTTGTATTTAAACAGAAAAAATGATAGCTTCAAATGCAGTTCTCAGTGGTCAAGTCTTAATATAATCAAAAACAAACATACTAATCCATGCCCGAATCACAATCTAGAAGCAAAGTAAAAACTTTGAACTGACAAGTTAGGATAGGCACGTGAACTTCCAGAAGAGAAGTGAGGCAGGGTGCTCCGGAAGGGCAAGCACCTCCTGTTTAGCTAGCTACAACGGAGATATTGAAGAATTAGTTCATCTACTAGTATATAACTGTATGTGGAGTTGAATGATTTCGGATGTCTTCTCCCCATACTTAACAAGGTTCTGTATAAATTCTGCATTGTATAAATAAAGTAGCAAATCCAAATCAGCAAGCAATGGTACACAGCTTGTGTTGATTGGTATTCCGAACGTTTTCTGTGATACTGTATAACCAAACACAACAAATGTGTTATCTATCAAAATCTATAACACTTTGTTGATGGTATAAGTATTATATTTTGTTTGTACTCTATATGGTGCTTGACAAAATAACCAAAATTTGTGTTCAGCACTAGGAGGTTATCTCTGGGTTAACCGTTTTTGTAAAAATAATTACCCGACAAGACAATGAATGTATTAAATGTTCCTTGCTTTTGTAATTAGGGATAGTGCAGAGATATTAAACGTTTTATACTCCTTATACAAAATAAAGTATTAGAACAAAATGTTCAAGTAATTATTGAGAAGTTTTATAATACTCACTTGGTTGAAGACTTTATTTGAAGACAATATCTGACGACTGTCAAAAATTACGAATTTAAGCATCACTGATAACGGTTTAATAGCATACTAGTATTTAGAGGAGTCTGATGTGTATAGTTTCTTATACAGATTTTCCCCCAATTTTTTTAAATTCAAAACTGGCAACTAAAGACAAGTTCTTCCTCTTTTAGATTACTACTGTCGAACACAAGACCTCCCTTTTGGTCGAAAATATTTAGTTCTCCGACTATTTAAACCAACTTCCTTATCAAGACATTTAGGGTAGAATCTTTTTACAATTATAGTGTTGTTAGAAGCTTTATCATGTGAAACAACATATTTGAGGATTGTAGAAATTTCAAGGTCTTTTTTAGTATTTTTTTGAACTGGGAAAGGGAGTACAATGAAGCAAGATGCTTACAAATAAACTGGCTTATTAAGCCCTCCAAAAAGTTTTATGGTCGTCATCACAATACCATTGATAAGTATGATATTAAAAATCACCCTGGATATATTTAACTCGCTAAATTCCAAATTCCTTTTATTCTCCATTTGATTACATACGTAGTTGGTGTAGCTATATATCAAGTAAGATATCTAACTTTGAACCACACCACCTGGAGGCGCACACTAAACCACTGAGCCACCAGCGGTCATTTAGACAGGGAACAAGCTACTATATACCTCATAATAAATTATATTGGTATAATTGGTTAATTTAATCACATGATCAAAAGGACAAATCTTCATGCCCCCCTATTACAATCGACTTTCCCTGCATTATTTTACCCCCTTGGATCCCCTCTTTGAAAATTGTAGAAAGATCTAAAAAATCACAAAACATAATTATAATTGTATAAACTTGTTTAATATTTTTCAGTTTATTTAAGCATCTTCATCATTTTAATGTATTTTTCTTTAAAAAGTTAAATAATTTGGTTATTTCGGAATAATAAAATAAGCATTGTCCACTTATGGGGAGACATGGAAGATTTTGTTTAACCAAGGTAAGTCATGTTCCTCGAATGCTTTAGGAACTGCTTGTGTTGGAAAAATTTGAATCCGAAACGTATGTCTATTAGATTGTTCTCAAATGTATTGACAAATTCTATAGTTTTAATAATATTTTATCTAGTATGATGTATTTACAGTCATGTGCAAATACTGGTTTCAATTGTTTATGAGAGTTCTCATTAAGTGTGTGTAAATTCAAAGTAATAGAAATTTGAGTTGTTGATGGGAACAATAGCAGATTTTTTTCGGAAAACTGATAAATGTGAAATTTGACTAAATTTTGCAATAGTGCATGAATTTTATATGAGGAATGTGATAGTTGTTTCAAGATTACATACTAGCACTAATAGGCCAACAACATTGAACTGTCCGTTTTACCTGAACTTTAAACAGTTATTATGGACCAGTCCAATTATATATAGGATACATGGGTGTTTATTTCGCCTACATCATGGGAAACATGCATTTTCTTTATATAGCCTAACTACGAGTCCTAGCATTGCCCATCATTGAGTGGTTCAACGTATATATGAACATCCCAAATGTCAGGTCAAGTGGACAGATCAATGTTGTTTGCCTTACATGGAACCATTTGCAATAAATCGACAATACATGACAACATTTCGGTTGCAAATATTATACCCATTATACCGTAACACAAACCAATGCTATTAAAATGGATATTGTTTTATTTAGCAACTAATGTGTCTTCATTTTTTGTATTTTTTGTATTAATCGCGTAGTTGAAAATCGTCATCATGTATTATACAATTGCAATCATGAACTTGACAATTAAGTACTTGGCAATAGCCATGTATTTGACATCAGTCACCATGTCACCATGGCAACCGTTACCATGGACTTGACAATATCAATCGTGTTCTTGACAATACCAATCGTGTACTTGACAATAACAATCGTGTTCTTGACAATAACAACCGTGTATTTGACCATAGTCATCGTGTACTTGACAATAGCCATCGTGTTCTTTACAAATCACCATGTTCCAGACAATAGCCATCGTGTACTTGTACTTGACATGGCCATTTTGTACTTGACAATAGCCATCGTGTTCTTTACAAATCACCATGTTCCAGACAACAGTCAAGAGTACTTGACAAGTTGTGTACTAAACAATAGCCACCTTGTAGTTAACAATAGCTACTGTCTTTGACTTGCCACATGTACTTGACAACAATCATCGTGTATTTGACAAGTATACATATACTTGACAATATTCACTAGGTACTTGACAATTCTGCATTTATTTGGTAATAGTCAGCATGCACTTGACCATCATGTACTTGAATTAATCGCCTTGTACTTGACGATATCCAACCGTTAGACAATTGCAAGTTACCAGGTACGTGACAATACTCGCCACGCTTCTAAACAAAAGCACATAATAGAAATGTTACACGTGTATGAAAAATAAATATTTCTTGCAAGTTTTTTATATGAAGCATTTAAATACCATCAGTATATAAAGAGATTAATATTTTGCTATGTGTCAAAGTTTCGTTTTATTTAACTGAATAAATATCTTCGATTCTCTTTAAAGGGATACTGAAGTCTGGCGGATTATGACCAAAATCGATAGTTATAAGTACAATATTAATAATAAAATTTAAAAAAATTAAAAATTGTTCCATTAAGATATATATTTTGCTATTTGAAAATTGCCGAAAATCATCGCTGCAGCTCTTTTGTGTTGGAGGTGAGAAGAACACCCTGTGACGTCATGTGTGAACAAACCTCGCCATGCTATCAATAATGTGGTTACAGTATAGTGTAAAAGTTGTTAAAATTATTGTTTAAGTATGGTTTTGTGTGCGACCGTTGGTTGTAAATATAATTAAAAAATTATAATAACTTAGAACTTGTCTCTATTTAGACCTATTTTAAATTGAATAATGACCAATATCGGCAAAATAACACAGGGATCTATGCATCAACTGACCTAAAATTATAATGGTTTTTTTTTATTTTCACGATAAATCGATTAGATCTCAATTTATTAAAAATAGAATTTACATCCCTTTCTCGCATACAGGTAATTAAGAGATTATCAGTAACCTACAGTACCTTTAGTACCATCGCCGGTAATCAAGAGGTAGATCTACCTTACAATATACAACATAGATCTGTAGATTGATAGGTGTAAATAAATTAAGTGATCTAAAGTCTTCATGATATCCCATATTAAATGTAAATGTCCCTTTTTTGGAATTTTGGAAAGATGCGTTAAATATTATTTAAATACTTCAAAAGACTGATGTTCGAACGTATGAATTGCCGGATGGATCGACTGACTGGCGGTATGAAATTAAAATAATTTAAATTATTGAAATATTCCTATTCGTAAATTCAATTTTAAACATAAAAAACTCTATAAAAAAAATTAATCCCCCCCCACCGCTTCTCATGTCATGACGCGAAGAAAAAAAGAAGAAAAGTCACTTTGAATGCTGACGGCGAGAGTCCGCCGAGACCCGTACTTTTAAAAAAATTTGTATAAATTTACTTTTAAATTAATTTTTAATTTTTAATCATTCCATCCATATGATAATGTTTTCAATTAGAATTGACTACAAATTTCATGAAAATCGCTGAAAAAAACTAAAATAAAGAATAATATCCACGGTAAATGTTAGTACATTTGTATCATTTACTATGCTATACAGCTGTTTATGTTCGCCGTATCATTCATAATTTCTGCTACTTCGTCGGTTTCAATAGAATTATCTTGACTACGATTTTGTCTCACAACTTATAACATCTTGATAGAAATGAAATCATCAAAGACATGGATTATACAATTCAAGAAATAATTATAGCTAGTGACATATTGATATAAATGAAATAATCTTGATGCATATAATACAATCCAAGCAATATTTATTGGCATGACCGATGACATTTTGATATACTGTGAGTGAAATTATTGTGAGATGTGAAGATGTTTGTAGCAATAACTCAAGTACAAATAATTAATACATGTATAAACTAAAGAGAATGTATTGTCAAATTTTCAATAGTTTTAAAAATACAGCTTATTTCCTTTCAATAGTACATATAAAGAAATAGAGAAAAATTATAGATTTAAAATTTCTCATTTTGCTTGTTTCTGCACAATTAGTGATTACAAGTCTGGCTGTTAACCTTAAAACCCAACATAGTTCCCATCTTCTGAAAGAAGCACGTCTTTTATTTTCCAAACTATACACTAGATGGAATGGCTCTAGATCTTCTGTTTATTGTGTAACCAGTAGGTGATCTGACGATGAAACGCATTGAAATTAAAAATTAAAAAGTGAAATTATATTCTTTGCTGCATTTTTTCCTTTCCTGTTACATTTGGGGGATCGTCCGACCATGGGCATTGGCTGACCGACAAGTTGGTCCCAGGGATTGGAACCTGGTGGTTTCGATTCAAGCGAGACTAATAGAAAAAAAAAACGATAAGAGGAATGTGGCGGACCGGGTAGAGCGTCCAGCTAGTATTAGAATGCTCTTGGGTTCGGGTCCCGGTTTAGCAGCTGCATTTACCCTTTCCTGTTAGTACATAAAAAGTAACTAACCCCATTTTCCGATTTATAAATGCTTGTTATTATTTTTTCATATAATTATTATTATTATTAATATTATTTCAATGCATATTAACACCATTTTCTGGATGGAACTATTTATCTATTTATTTAAATTAAATAAATTATTAATTATTTATTATAAATTAATAAATAAATATAAGTGAAAGTCTGAATTAGTTATTGTGAAAAATGATGTTTTTGAAAATTCTCTAAAAATGTATAAATTATGAGACTATCAGCTTCTTAAAACAAGGTGTGTATAAAATACATAACCACTGAAGCAGTAATTAATAGGGTTGCTTGATATACAGGAAGCGTCAATATACATGTTAGTTAATTAATAAGTGGATTAGGTACACTCCGACATATAACTAGTCAGTCAATTAAGGGCTTTATTACAGGTAACTCGTAAGTACAGGGTATATAATGCAACACTTCCGTATATATAAGCAGTAGTTCTAAAGTTTGTTTGTTCACACATGACGTCACAGCCTGTTTTCGTACCTCCCGATTGAAGAGTTCCAAAATGGCCCAAGGTTACGAATTTGATTTTTTAAACTTCAATATCTTTTTTATTTCGGCGAATA
This sequence comes from Anadara kagoshimensis, assembly GCA_021292105.1. NCBI lineage: Eukaryota > Metazoa > Mollusca > Bivalvia > Arcoida > Arcidae > Anadara > Anadara kagoshimensis. Next base: position 15,963,691 of record CM037873.1, read on the forward strand.
AAATTGTGAAATTTTCAATATTATAATAATTTACCATAAATTATCATATTTTGGTCAAATTGGCTAGACTTCAGTATCCCTTTAACGTAAAGCGTACGACCAAAAATGTATCATTTTACTCGACGGAAATTATAAAATACGGTGTATTAGGATTACTCCCGTGAATTAACACAGCAAATATGACATTTTAAAAACACAAATCATTTTTAAAAATTGAATTTAAGTACAAACAAACATTAAACATTATATAAACTGAAAACCTTTGATTTGTAATATTGGTATTTAGCTAATAATTTTTATTGATTTTATAAAACGTTTTAATATAGATCGAGACTCGTATACTTAGTAATGTGTCAAAATACTTTACAATCTTTGTTTTCATTGCTCTCTAAAACTTAATTATGTACATGTAGTATATGTATTTAACCAAATAAAAAATTGATCAACCTGTTGCCTATGACACGCTTTCTGGAAAACCGATGACCTGTGTCACGACAGGCCTGGCACATTAAATAACCCCCCTAGCTTCACATTGTCATGAGTGCACTTCGAAGGTAAAAATTTCTGCCACCTAATAACGTATAGCGATGACGTCTCGATATATGTGAAATGTTCTTGAGACGGATGTAATCCCCATTCATTCCATCAATTAACCCATTTGAAATTTTCACAACCTGAATGTTTAATTTACAATGGTAATCAAAACAAACATACTAATCCATGTCCAAATCTCAATCCAGAAGCAAAGTAAAAACTTTGGAACTGACAAGTTAGGTTAGACACGTGAAAGTGAGGCCGGGTGCTCCGGAAGGGTAAGCACCTCCTGTTTAGCTAGCTACACCCGCCACGTGTGTAATCAAAAGTGTGTGAAAGGAACATGGAACTATGAGACGTCAAATATATCCAGGGCAATCCTGGATACAGAGACATCAAACTTATCAACAATACTGTGATGACGGCCATAAAACTTTTTGAGGGCCTTGATAAGCCTAGGCTTGCAATATCCCTGAGTCAACAATTTATTTGTAAGCAGCGGTAAAGTATTTTAATAACAATTTATCATAAAGTAACTTACCATCTTTCAGACAGATGGCTACGTATCATATAGTTCAGCCACGGTGTACAGACTAGTGGCGTAATACAAAGAAGGTATCCAACTCAACAATGCTGTCTGAAGAAAACGAAAGCGCATGGTAGAAGCAGCGAATAGCCAGGAAACGGAACTTGAAGTAAAGAAAGAAGATGATTGGACTCCGTTTAGAAAAACCGAATCACCGTTTCAATTTATCAGGGATGCTACCAGGATACTTTCTAATGTAATCATATGTATATAATTATGTCGTTATAATAAGTTCTAACGTGTACAATTTTTTCCTAAAAAATAATAGCTTGTACAGATTGTTTTAAATGTCACCATATGTGATTGTCTTATTGTCTTGTTTCATCTGGTAGTTTTTAGTGTATTGTATTCTTGGTTGTAAATTCTCACGGTTGATAAGTAATTGCATGTGTTTCAGTTTCAAACTTCTACTACATTTCAAATGATATTCACAAAAGATGAAGTATTTATACAATACATGTACATACAGATGTTACCAGTTACAGGAGTCAGATTCACCTGACTGAAATAGAATACTAGATGATCTATTCTAATAATTCACGAGTTACTCAGTCTCACTGCTTTATCTAAATTAATCATCAAAGATATAGAAATATTTCGCATTCCATGAGAAATAAAGTGCAGCTACTGAAACAACCATACAGTACATAATTATTTACGGTATTGATGTCGTTGTCCAATACTCCATGGTAGAGAACCGTTTTTATTATTATGCAAAATGTGATAATGACTTTCTGAACTGATTCCTCAGATGTTTTAGTGGTGCTCACTGGAGACTTTTATTGACTATTTGTAAATAACAATTATTTTAAATTTCCTTAATGGATTTAGTAAAATTAGGAACTGAACTGAAGATGGTCATGGCGTGGTATAGTCCGACTAATCAGCCCACTAAACCCCCATTTTATTTGTTTGACTTTTAATGGGTTTGTGCACAAACCTCCAAAAAGTCAAAACATTAAAATTGGGGTTTATTGGGCTGATTTCTCGGACTATGTTTGGTGAAGATACGCAAACATGGTGTTCTAGGAATCGAAGAAAAATCTAAGTCCAAGTAAAACTCAAGTTAGTAAGGTGGTCCATCAGTTGGCGGAAACTACAAGCACGCAGATGACGCTTGCCATGAGGCAACGAACAACGAAGTCAACTTCACTTCTAATCTGATTTCCTAAATGCATGCGAGCATTCACATAACAATGCATGGTAAGATAGCGAGTGTGTTTGTGATACTTTGTGTATCATCACGTTTACTGACATTTTAAGGTTGCAAAACATTGTAGCAAGAAACATGCACTACAGTTCTACAGCAGCGCATGCTACTACTGTGCATAAAGGCTATTTTGAACCGGTCCCTAGAAAATAAGCCCAGGGAACAAAATAAGCCCAGGGAAGTTTCCCGCGCCCAGGAAGTTATAAGGCATTACATAGATGTGAAATTCACATATTTATTATAGATCATATCATATTTTATCATGTTAAAAAATTGTATCGATCTAAACCAGAATGACGAAGTATTTTATCATTGATTTTTTCTAGGGCTGTGACGGGTAGAGAATTCTGTACCCGGGTACCCAAACTCTTATACCCGACCCGGTACCGAGTACCCGATGCTTTTCAACTTCCACAAATTTCAATTAAGAATCTATTTCACAAACCGTGAATAAGTAACCAGAATAAACAGATATTATTAAATAAATGATTATTAATCTATATAGACAATTTTCCCGTAAACAAATGCAGTAAATTGCAGATAAATCAGCATCTTGTATTTTTATTATAGACTAATATAGTAACCTATCGTGAATCCCGGCTCTCCATGATGAAACCTTAACTACGCATGCGCAATGCTTATACGAGTTACACTTCAAAGGTTTTGTCTTGCAAGCTAGGTTAAATAAAATCAATAACTGTCATTGTTTTGTTAATGTTATTAAATAAAGTAATTTCCAAATTTCCGATTTTCTTTCGGTCATGTTTAAAGTTGCTTAGAGTGGTTCCCCGATAACCAATATCACCATTCGGAACCATATATCGTATTATTGAGTTGAATGTAGTTCCTCAAGGTGTTCCGATACTTACCTCGTGTGTCACAAACTGACAGAAATATAAACAATGTTCACGATTACTGACATGTCGTGTCATTTTGAATGAAAGTCAAGAGTTTAATTGAACTTATATACATTTTATAACAATGATACATGTTTTAACGGGTAACGGGTAAACAATTTGTTACCCGGGTACAGTCATTACCCTAACCGCGAACGGGTACCCGGGTACTCGTCACAGCCCTAATTTTTTCACCTTACAGTATGCGTCGGTGAGTGAAGGGAGATAACTCGCTTTCATAGAATACTCAATTATTAACGTGGGGGAATGTTATCTATTGTATTTCTAATTTTGGTTTTTGAATTGGATTTGTTATGCAAGGTGACGTAAATAATTTAATAAAAGATTCCTGAAGTACAGAGATGAGAATTAAAAATAATAACGATGAATATGGTATATTAACTTTACAAGTGATAAATACTAATTTTTCACTTCATTTACAAAATGTAACTAGTCTATAAAACAAAAAAAGGAAATAATAAATTTTTATATTCGAAGGTTTTTCTGAGTTTTAACGAAGTAATTCTCATGTCTAATAACTGTTTTAAAGGACTTTTTGTGAATTTTTGGTTTGTCAGTAATGTATTGGCTAATACTAATAATATGGAGTTTCCCGACGAAGGACAGTTAGTATGTTAAACACATTTTAATGTCAACACCGAAATTATTGTTCTTGTTTTGTTTGGCTTCTTTTTTGAAATTAAAATAAAATCGTGTGTAAAACAATTTGCTGTTATCAAATTCTTTGTCTCAGGTAAGCCAGACAAGTCTGTTACAAGGTCAACACGTGCCGTGAATAAACACCCGCCGGGTATAACAGACGACCTCAATATACTGTGACAGATATAAAGCCTGATCAATCAGTACCGATTAATACTCCTAATTAACGAATTAATTACATCTTCGGTTAATCGGATTATTAATATATCCCGTGGAATATTGTAAATTACATTTTAATAAAGAATTGCTTGGACAAATTACAGTGCATATTTATTCATTATTCAGAGACCTAACTAAAAATTATATTTTTCCCAATGCTTCATGTTTTGGTTAACGTCTGTATATGGAAAAAACAACATTTGTGAAAGAAAATGTGTATTCCAGGTAACTATTTGGGCCCCAAATTACAAATGAATGTACCTTTTACCTGTGTGATTGAATCAAGACAATTCACACCTGGACGACCTACATATAACTAATGAGGTACCTAATAGAAGTATTTTTACTTAAACATTTTGATTTTATTGAAAAAATAGCAAAATTTATGGTATGTACACACTCACATAAGACTGATTTTAAAGAAAACATATTTTTTCACTTAGGTCTCCTTTTTCTGTGTTGAAATATAATTAAAATGTTAACAAAGAATTAGAATTAAAAATTTAATCGCAATACATGTATGTTCAAAATAGCCTGTATGCACAGTAGTTTATGTCCACTGGGATCTGGATATTCTGATATTTATCACACGGTAAAAAATCTCATAGATGATAGAGATATTGTTTCGAGTGATAAATATCCTGATTTCAGACCCCTGTGTTTCTGTTTAAATACTGTGTACAACTAGACTTACAAGTTACAGTATATAGTTTTAATGAAACGAGAACATCTTTTAAATCACAAAACCTGTGGTAAAGGCCAGAGGCGGATCCAGAATTTTAGAAAGGGGGGGGGGGGCTTATAATGTGAGAGCCAAAGGCTCGAACCTTCTAGGGGGGTTCCAGGGACATGCTCCCCTGGAAAATTCTGCATTCTGGTGCAATCTGAGTTGCATCAAAGAGGAAAAAAGCTTTCATTCAAAAATTATTATGCCTGTATCATAGTATGAAAAAAGTGTGAACAATATGTATTATTGAGGCATAAAGGGGGCATAGGCCCTCTATGCCCCCAGTTTAATCCGCCACTGAATGTGTGAAGCAAGCCATGAAAATCATTACTAGACCTTAGCCTTCAACAGTCAACACAACACCAGATAAAATGAACTAACATCAGTTGAGAGTTGAGTAATGGTGTTTAATGTCCCAGTCAAGAATATTTCACTCGTATCAAGACAATGGCAGTTAACTTACAGGCGAATGTGCAGAAATTTTCCTTGTACATTGAATTAATGGCAGTATACAGTAGAGTTAATAATCGTATCCCATCTAACTCAATTAAAAATGTTGAATACAACAAATTGGGTTTAAAAGTGTTCCACCAGGATGTTCTGGAAGTGTGACTGTGAGCACCTCCTGTTTTAATTACTGTAGGAACCACTTTATACTCTTTATATCCATAGAAAATCAAATAAATTTGAATAAAGTTTGATATTTTTCACTTACTTGTACCTAGTCGTAATAGGAAATCTGTATGCGCATCCGCGATTGTCATAAAGTATGTCTGTAGAAAGGAAAATGTTGGCGATATGGGGATTTTACACATGCGAAAATTACGATGTTTACACCGGAGGTGATGTCCTTGGTGACGTTTTACGTCATATGCGCAACAGACTCCGCCATTTGCCTGGTTTTTCAACATTTTAAATCCCCATAGCACCAACATTTTACCCTGTGCAGATATGTTTTGGACTAATCACGGATGCGCATACTGATTTCCTGTTACGACTAGGTACAAGCAAGTGAAAAATATCGATCTTTATTCAAATTTATTTGATTTTCTATGGATATAAAAAGTATTTCCCTGTCACAGCCACAGTGGTTCCTACAGTAGCTACACCCGTCAATCTAAATGACTTTAAAGTTTAAGTAATTAAAAATGAACAAGTTCTTATAGTCGCTTGCATTTATATCTTTATCTTACTTGATCATGGTTAAAATTTTGGAAACTATCAGGTATGTGTTAGGCTTGTTGTTGTCAAAAGGTGCATGTATTATAATATTTCAGTCAAAAATAGTTTACTATGTTTACATCTGGAAATTACCTGGTAACACAAATGTAGGGTTGGGGTTGCTATTGTCTGGTATTTGTTTTGTGATATATAAGAGGAAATTGAAATATTTAAAACAAAATAAATTGTATATATATTTTTCAGAGAGTTATGATTGGTTGTTATGATGTTTGACTGAAATAAAACACCAGAAAATCAAAAACCTAGAAGTAAATATCCAAGCAGAAGATGGGTTCTAAAATGTTATATTCTGTATTTGTTGGTCATCTACCACCAGAAACAACAAAGGTATTCCTTAGTATAGACAAACAACATTGACCTGTCCACTTGACCTTTAATTTAAATTTATTATTGACAAGTACATTGATGTATAGAAATACATAATGGAAACCACCATTATTGTTTTAAGAGTAAACACGTATTGTGTATACATGTATCAACTATGAATCCTACCTATGTTGGGAATATATTCCTAATAAAAGGCCAAGTTGACAGATCAATGTTGTTTGTCTATATTTATAGTGTTTGTGATTGTGTTAAATCAAAACAAAGTCATTGTATACATTGCTATATAATTTATATACCAAAATACACTATTCATGATATGAGAATACTGAATATACTGACCAGTGGTCAACAGACAAATATATAACTGTCATACTTTAAAACCCAATTGCACAGAAAACCAATTTCATTTAAATATAAATGTATAAAACATTACAGTATTGTTCAAATAATGTTGAAAATTGTATATGTAGAGGCAGGGCCTTGGTTGCCGAATAGTCTTGCAGATCTCTGCAGTTCTCATGACCTAATCTTCAAATTCCATTTAGTCAGATCTAAGTGTAAGAAGTTTGTAGTACACTTGGTGCTTGTTTCACAATGATTTCATAGTTAAGATTTTCCTCAACTTAAATTTAACAAATTTTGTTAATTCTTTTTTTGGAAGTATTTTTAAATGTTTTTGACAAAACTAAACACAAATTTATGTATTAAGCTTGAAGTGATTTTCAACATGATACCTTAAATTCCTGAATATATTAAAAATTAACAAAACTTTAAAGATTTGAAAGACCTTGATAAGAAAGCGTTTACTATAGAAGAGTTTACTGCTGCATCTCACTGGTAACATATATATTGTTTATAAGTTTTGTATCACTGTTGTTGACAACTCTTGAGACTCATAACTAACAAGTATTGTAAAATAACCAGTGTCTGTGAGGGATTAATTTTTGCTATTTTCATGAAGTTATACCTGTATATACTACAAAATTTAATGCCAATGAAATGCTTACTTGGCCTCAAATGGATTTATTTTTCACAGAAGTAAATTTTATACTAAGGGATTTAATACCAATGCAAATTTACTCATCAAGGCCTTTAATGGGATTTCATTCACAGAAATAAATTTTATACTAAGAAATTTAATGCCAATGAAAATTTTTGCTGATCAAGGCCCCTAATGGAATTTTTTTCACAAAACACAGTATTTTCAACAACTGTTTCATTGCAAAACCACATAGTTGTAATCTGATGAACATTAATGGTTCTATAGTTTATGCATATCCTATTTATTTTTTGGTCATTTTCCAATTCTAATTTGAAATAAAAGATCATAGATAATTTTAAATAACAACCAATCAATTTAAAATTGAAAAAATGTTAGGCCATCTGTAAAGGCCTTACAACCTTGTTGTTTGATTTCCATTTCAGAGAGAGTTACATGAACTATTTAGTAACTGCGGAAATGTTGTGGATTTATTCATTAATGAAAATGAAAAAGGTGGACCATATAAATATGGGTGAGTTTTTAATTTTATTACTTACATGTATTTCAGATTGAGCTTGAGCAGTTATTTAGTAACTGTGGTACCATTGGAGATTTAAATATTGTGCAAACAGACAAACCATTTAATTATGGGTGAGTGTACACCTCTGGTGTATGTTATATTTTAAGCACCATTTGTTCAAGTACTAACATTGGAGTTCAAAGAAAATGATATTTTATAATACAGTAAAACCTTGTTTCATTGCATCCATTTATTAAGTCAAATTTTGGCAATATATGCGGGTTTTGTAATAAATTAAGGGAGAATTTATAAATGGAGTTTGGAACTTCAAAATGGTGTGGCGATTACAAGATGGCAGATTTATCGAGGGTTATTAAAGGAAGGTTTTACTGTTTAATCAAATAACAAAAAGATTGTATACTGTTTATTAACCCTTCATTTGACAAAGCAAAAATGCAAATATTTTACAGATTTTTAACAGGATGGATACAAATCAATAATTCATTTACAACACGCAACATTGTTTAGATTGTCAAGATTCTTAACATTGTAAATCCATCCAAATTACATTTACATGTAGTTGCATAAAAGGAGATAAAAAACAAAGACATAGCCAAACAGTTGGATTATCATCAACAACTTTGGTTATTATCAACAGTTTGACATATGTAAACAGTGTTGAAAATAACATCAAGTCTTAACAGTCCAAGGCTAGTAACTTTTGGGAAGGACTGGTTACTCTTTCAGTAGTTTTCTATATTCCACAATGGAAACTTTTGAAATTATCAGACCAGACCTGGTTGAAAATTTTGATTTATTTCCAACACTTATGTAAATGATTGAATTATTGATATTTTTACCCATCATATTGGATATCTGTAAAATATTTCTGTTATATATATATTGGTATGCTTTCTCTGAGGTAGGGTAAATAACTTGACAAATTATATTTTCTGTAAAAAGAAACAACATGAATGCAATTTTATTTGAACTTTTTTTATTGTTTGAACTGTTCAGACATCATGTTGCAATGAGTAAATTATATATATTTGCACCAGTTCAAAGTGTCTCTCTTCAATTGCATTTTGTTCTTTTGGTTACCATATTTAGCTTTTATTAACAATACATCTATTGCCTTTACAAACAATGCTTTTCTTTATGTGACAATATGTACTGTCACCCAGTCAGAAATGTAATATTTATATAATGCACTAGCATGTATTGCTTCATAAAATTGTAGTTTGTCTTACTGATATTAAACAGTATTTAATCATCTTTCTTTGTAGTTTACTGAGTAATCTGGTAAATTATTTATGAACATTGATCTCTATTATTTAAGGTTTTATAATGTAGTAATGTATCTGCCCTCTAAATGTTGGTGTCAAGTCAGACTTTTTGATCCGCAATAATTAGAACATCACTATGAAATGGTGTATCTTTTGCCATTTTGTTTCAGCTTTTAATGAGACTGTAAATTGATGTATACTGAAATTATATTAAATCTTCCCATAAACTGTATCCATTAAATATGAATTGCGTAAATAAAGAATAGGAACATTTTATTTTTAGGAATGTAAGAGGTACTTCATTTGGGTTCAATAAAAAACAACAAGTTTATTATAACCTGCCTTTCGAAGGAAGAGGGGAATATTAAATTTAAGTTGCCATCCTTCCATCCAAAATTCTTGTATACAGTAATTCTTCAAAACTATGAAGCACCATTTCACAAACTTGGTGCAATCTATCATTATAGATAGGAGATGTGCATATCGTTAACCCAAGTTGGTTTGCTCATTTTCCTTGGAGTTATGGCCATTTGAACATAAATGCAAATCACAAAAATGAACCTGCTGGCAGGGGATCCTAACTCACTAAATTTGCTTGTTCAGTGTTTGTGATGGAGACAGTAGTTTTAATATTCTTAACATCTAATAATATTTTTATAATGCTTGCTGACTATCTACAATGATTGACCACTGCGGTAGCTCAGTTGGTAGAGTGCTCGCTCCGTAAGTGGGAGGTCGTGGGTTCGATCCCCGGCCGGGTCTGAACCAAGACTTGAAAGTGGGTAGTGACTGTTCTTTCGCCAAGCACTCGGCATTACGAAATGAAAGTCATGGTCCTTTCGGATGGGAACTTAAAATAAATGAGGTCCCGTGTCACGGTGGGCTTGGCACGCTAAAGAACCCTGCTGTATAATGCCATGAGTGCAACTTACAGGCAAAATTTCTGTACCTTCACCTATAGCTTGTGATGTCTCGATATAAATAAAATATTCTTGACTGAGACATTAAACACTATTACTCAATTCAACTCTACTATCTACAATAAAAACTTGGTTTATTAATAAATAACTTAAGTTGCTAATTGCACAAATTATTGGATTTCCAACATCTTGGTTTTTTTATGACAGCTGTTTTTGTTTTGTAGTTTTGTTAGGTATAAAGAGCTGGATTCAGCTGTACAGGCCATGAAGGAACTAAATAGATGGAAAGTCCGAGGAGAGGCCATAGTGGTAGATATGTCAAAAGATACACGTGAACGAATCGAAAGAGGTAAACGAATGACAGTTGTATCACATAATATTTATATGATAAAATCAAATGACAGTTGTGTCACATAATATTGATATGATAAAAACAAACAATGTCAAGTTATAATCATCAAACACAAACAGTTAAAACATCTGGAAGAAATTTGGTAATTAAATGAGCAAGAGAAATGTAATTTTTGCCCAAGTCAAGATTACGAAATTTCGTTTTTAATCAAGGCGTAGCAGCTAAAGACATGACAAAGTTTGCAATAGCTATGTCATTTGTGATATCCATACTGAAAACATATCAATTAAAGCAATATAATTTTTGCAATGTTACAGTAGTGCTCAAAGTGATCTATTAGAATTACACTAATTTAAGTCCACTTTAATTTACCCAAATTATAATTTGCACTAAAAATTTTTCACACTAAAATTACTGGTAATACATTTACAGTATTTGACAAGAAAAGCGAGTCTTCACCTACTGTGTCATTGAGAGTCTTCACCTACTGTGCCATTGAGAGTCAGTTTCTATTGTCTTACATGTAAGACTCTAGTATACATGGAGTAGGAAGAAGATGAAAATCATTTCTGGACATTTTCAGTGAAATAGAGTAGTAAAAAGGGAGAGAAATGGTAGTTGTCTGATCTATAGCCTGACGTAACCCTAGTTGGGTCATATCACATTGAGATTACCCTTTGTAACTAAAAGTGGTGAATATAAATATAATGCACAGTGATACCAAACAAGTTGGTCCACTATTAAGATACAAGAGGATATAAAGGCGTACTGTACCGTCAGCTAATAGTGAGCTAACTTGTTTTGAATCATCCCTTCATCACATTTTCAAAGAGTACTTATGGTACTTGAGGTTTTTTAAACACCTGAAAGATTTAATAATTAATGGTTTATATTTACAGAAAAACTTCAAACTGGAGATAGATTGATGACAAAAGAAACAAAAAAACCTACAGATTTGTTACAGGTGCCTAGAGTGAAGTCTTCAGAATTCATTAATGATGTCATGTACTTAAGTCGTCTGAAGGAAAATTGTGCTTCTTTAAATTTTGAAGTTTCCAAGCAAAAGGCAGGACTTACTGAAAAGGGTAAAATATGATTACTTGGCCATTTTGACCTAAGCCACCCCTTAATGCTGTTAGGAAAGACTATTCCTCACTTGAAACCAATTTGAATATGTGAAACATAGTAAACATAGAGATGATTTATAATATGTTTAAGAACTAAAAAAACTAAGAAAAGAAAAGCAACAAAAATGTATGCAATGTAGTTCTAATCTGCTGTATCAGTGCTCTTAGTAGTCTAGTAAATACTCAAAATTTTCGACCAAAAATCAGATTTTGCGACTACAAATTGTTAGATGATCGCCATTATGTCAAATAATTTTTTTAGTCTGGCTACTAAAAATATGAAAATCCGGAAATTTTGTTCGTGACCCGTCACCCAACCTGACAAATAGTCTCAATAATCAATAATATCTTAAAAGCGCTTGAATCAAAACACCATTACCCCACTCCACTCCTTAGTTAAGTTTGGTGCATGTCTGTAATCTGGTCCATCATACTCATAATATGAATCTTGTAATCTTGAAAATATCAATCGTTATGCGATCAGATGATGCATCAATTTCAGATGCAACTCTTTCCATAAATTTTCAAGTAGAAGACAAATTTCTCAAAGTAAGCAGCATGTAGTAATATGTACCGTAAAACATATTTAATAAATGTATAAACTTTGTAGAAGTATGTGACGAACTTAATCCAAATCCAAGATGTAGCAGAAAACTTTCGTCATCTGGCTGCCTTTATTGAAACCGCTGCAGATTATCTTTTATAAGTAATGTAATTGTTTTTAGGTGAGAAGATGTTAAGAGAAATGGATGCTAGCAAAGTCCTCGATTATATAGCAAGAACTGAAAAAGGACGTCCAAAAACCACTCGTGGCCAAGTGTCTGAGCAACCTAGTTTAGAAAGTGTGAGGGATAAACTCTTACAAAGGTTTGTTATACAGTTTTTTTAAACATTTTAAACTACTGATTATAATGAGTGGATTGAAGGCAAGACGACAGTGTAACTGTTCTCTACCCAAAAGTGTCTTGATCTAAAATGATGGGGGTGGGGGTTTACAGAGTGATGTAAATCGCATGATGAGGGATCACAATGTCCCCTGTTTTCGAATTTTACTTGGGCAGTTCCTAGTGTGAGAAAGTTTGTAAAGTCGGCTGTTTTATTTGGGCATGGCTGGTTTCTTCCACCTTTTAAAGGTAAACAACCAACACTGGCTCAGCAAGCAAACTTTTTCACACTATGATCTGTCTGAGTGTGGTAATGAACCCATCTATTTATAGGCACTGTGTTCCATAAGCTTTGGCTTAAGAGTTTAGACTACTCTCTGTGTCCAATCCGGAGCTGTAGTTAGTGGGGTCATCCTGATCCAGGTCTTAAAAAAATAGGGACCATTTTTCAAAAATAGGGCCAACATAATAACTTAACCCATTTCATTTGAAAAGATCAGTATTCAAACATCCATGCCATTTTATTAATGTGTGTCATATTTTGTCTTGCAGCCTATGACCAGTTGGTTTAAAAGTAATAAAAAACGCAATATATAATGAATAAAAAAGAGGTAGATTCTGATTTATTTGAGACTAAACTAAGACTGAAAAGGCCCACGGATAGTTTTTTGGGGGGACAAGTTATTACTTTGGGGATAATGGACCTTCTAGATTGAACACTACTGACACTGTGTCATGAGATCTAAATAAGAATAATATAGCAATATGAAACTTTGAAGTCAGTTTTATAAATGTTGAGTAATCTTTGATACTGGTAGATATTGATATACAATTTTCTTTTTCTTACATTTCCTTTTTTTATGATACATTTTTACACTTAATGTATGTAATAAGTAGTTTATTTCTTATATTCCAGTGATGATGTCAATGATATTGAAGCTAAGGAACGGGCAGATAAATTTATGTCAGTATTAAATGATGTCATGGAAACGATTTCAATGTTTGTAAGTGACACACATACAGACATGAAAAAACAGCAGAAAAATCAACATTTATCAGATCAAGTTTCAAAACAATTACCAGACAAAAAGTCTGAAAATAATGGTGAGAGATCTTTGTCTAAGAGTAGTAGTGGTATGTTTTCACAATCCTCGGACAGTTGTGATGATTATTCTGGACAGAAACTTGTTGGTGTGGGGGCTCGTAAAAAGCATGATTTGTCTTACCGAACAGGTGCCTCAATTAAGTCAATAAATAGTCCTGATAGTGACAGTTCATCCTTGTCATCCGATGATGACCTAGATCACAAGAACAGGGATTCTGGAGTGGAGCTTGATTCATCTACAAATAAGTTTACTTCCAAATGTACAACGGATAGAAGGGAGTCATCATTCTCCAGACAGTCTAGTGATGAAATGCCTTCTTTAGAAATGGGTGAATCTCTTCTTCAACAATTAGGATCTACTTCTGGCAAACTAGAGTCTAGTAAGGCTTCTTTAGACAGCAACTTGTCAGAAAAAGAAAGTAGGCCGATTTCACAAAGTGTGTCTCAGGAACCCGAGGAAGAACAAAGTATCAGACTAAAAAGACAAACAAAAAGTGATGGTGATTTGCTTGTCTCAAAACAAAACTCTACAAAAAGTGCTCAAGGTCCTGAAAATGAAAATTTTCTGGAATGGGTCGTAAATAAGTTGAAAAAATCAGAAATAGATGAAAATGAAAACAAAGAAGATGAAGCCACAGGTGGAAGTTATGACTCAAGAAATAAAATGTTGGCCTCGTCACAATTCCAGACCTATTATCTAAAAGGTATGTACATTCAAGTCATGTAATATAGAAACATTCCATTGGTTGGTTGGTTGAATGTTGCTTAACGTCGCATCAGCAATTTTTCAGCTATTCGCGACGAGAACTATTTAATTAATCTCTATGGATTAATCTATGAACAATTTGTGTATGCATGTGAAGTGCTAGTGTGTTGTATGGTCTGCCTTGTACTAGCGCGCACTCAGGGCGACTTTACCGTGCTAGCTCACAGAGTCAGTACGCCGCAGACAAGCGTACCACTCCCCCAGTCCATTATACTGATACCAGGTGAATCAGTAAAGGCCAACGGTAAGGAAAATTCACTTTCCCACATGTGGTCCGAGCGGGACTCGAACTCACAGCGGTGAGAAACCTTGGATTTGAAGACTGACGTCTTATCCATTAGGCCACCGCGCCCTCAAAACATTCCATTGTATGTACATTCAAGTCATGTAATATAGAAACATTCCATTGCAGATACTCTATCCTTTATGATTCGCGCGTGCAAATTAGCCCTGAAACTACCTTTGGTGGCATCATTATCAAAAGACTATCGCCTGACGTCATCATGTGGGGAACATGACATCATTTGGCGGGAAAAGGAAACCCAAGTCTTCAAAATTTAGAAATTTTGATTGCGTTTCAAAGGTTCATTCTGGGAGTTTGGAATAAAGAACTTTCTTTTAGTTTATTTTGTATAAACCAAAATTTAGGTACGTTCTTTCTTATGGTGATATTTATTTTTAAGCAGATTGTTGAATAACAAAGTTAATTTTTTCCATCGTGATGTCTATGTAAATCAATTTAGAGCCAAATACTGACATTAAAATGGGAGAAAAACAATCCATTATGAGTTTATCCATGTAGGATAGGGAAATCTTTACCTCGGGGTTAAACATTTCTGGTCACAGTCTTGGCAAGCTTCGTCTCTGACTTAAAATGTTCAAGCCCTTGGTGAGATTTTCCTATCCTACATGGATACTAATAATGGATTCTTATAATCTCTGACCACTATGGTAGCTTAGTTGTTAGAGTGCTTGCCTTGTATATGGGAGGACATAGGTTCAAACCCTGGGTCTGACCAAGACAAAAAAATAGATAGCGACTGTTTTTCGTCAAGCATGCAGCATTTAAAAATGAAGTCGCAGGGTCCTTTGTAAGAAACCTTAAAAACCAATACCTTGTTTCATGCCAGGCATTACACATAAAAGAACGCTCTCTGCACATTGGCTTGAGAGCACTGCAACGGTAAAATTTTCTGTCACTTCACCTATAGCTAGTGAGGTCTAAATATAAGTAAAACATTCTTGACTGGGGTGTTAACCACATTCAATCAATGAATCAAACATTTATATCTGTATGAAATGAATTATGCTGGATTTGAGACAACATTCATCCAAGCACTGTGTGTTATTGGTAAAATGAATGTCCTACCTTTTGTAATATTTTCACAGAAAAGATTTTAAATTTTAGCTCACCTAAGCCAAAGGCATAAGTCAATTATTGCCATCTATTTTCATCTGCTGTACATCCTGTATTGTGTGTTGTGTATATAAAAACTTTCCATATAATTTAATCAACTCCAAAACTACCGGCCTAATATTTTATTTATATACAGATTTTACCATGTTTCTGTCTATATTTAGATGGAATATCAAATACAATATTGTAATATTTTGAGTATTAATATTTTTTTGAATTAAATGTTTCAGCAATATTAGGACGGGGAAGAGGCATTAATCCACCTAAGTCACAAACAGATGACTATTGGGTCAAAGGTAGGTCAAACATTTCCATGTAACTTATTACAAATTTTCAGAGAAGTTAAATAATCTGGAATTTTACATCTTTTTAGACATTAATATTATGTCTGTTGTCTAAAAATTAATAATCTTTATATCAAGTGAGATGTTTTATTTCACACACACACACACACACACACACACACACACACACACACACACACACACCCTTCTGAAAACTAGTTTGAGGGGGGATATTACTATATAGTAATCACCTTGTCTGTCTCTGTCCTTCTGGTCATGTAAAATTGTCTATGCCATATCTAATAACTGCTTTCAATGATTGTCATGAAACTTCACATGAATAACGTTCATGGTCCAAAGATGTGTCATGACCTTGAACCAAGGTCATATTAGAAAGGTCAAGGTCGCAGGAAAACATTAAACCATTTTCGATGGGGGGAGGGGCATTTGGCTATCAAGAAACAGTTCTAGTTTTAACAGTATTAACATTGCAATAGACACAGTTACATACACATGTAGTGCATTTAGATGTTTAATTGTACACATTTTTTATCCATCCAGGAGGACGTTGGGGTAGAGGACATACCTGAAACTGAAGTTTAGAAAACACATGTGAAACACTTCTAAATCGGCTCATACTGGAAGATATCTTGATAACTTCATCACCTAACATGAAACATAAAGCAAGGTGAAAAAAATACATGTGCAGATGATATAGAGATTCAGATACTTAGGTGTCATGTAATATATAGTGTACAAGGTACAGGTTGTAGTGGCTCCTGTATGTGAAGTTATAAAGTTAAAGCACAATACATATAGATTGATAATAAAGTCAAGTCGGATAGAAGTTGTAAATGTATATTTGATATATATTGGGGATGTATACATGTATGTAGCAAATTTCATAGCATGTGAAGCTATGAGCACAATACATTATGGTTGATAGTAAAGTCAGTCGGATGGGCGTTGTAAATTTATTTTTTAGATATATATGGAAGATGTATAGTAAATATCACAGTCAAGTGAGGAAACAACAAAGTATGCCTTTTCTTAATTTGGTTGAAGCATTTGATATACCCCCTAAACACCCACCATGAACAAAGAAAGATAACAGGGTATATATCGCTCATTCATCTGTCTGTGTGCTGTCCATGTTTTTCCATCCCAACATCTATGGATGGATTTTCATCAAACCTGGCAAAAATGTATACCAACATGAGTTGAGGTGTCACATATCACATTTAGGTCTGTAGGTGAAAGGTCAAGGTCAGTTTTTAGATTTAGCCCCTATACATGTAGGTTACGTTGGAGTCCGGGAATGTTTGTCTCTTTAGAGACTTCCATGTTATCTGTGTATTTTAGAATTAAAGTTGTTGTCTTCCTTGGGCCAATTATAATTTTTGTTTTATTAAAATTAAATAGATTAGCTGACCAGATCCTAAAAAAGAAAACAAACTTTTTTGCTATATTATATGTATACAGCAATAGTTTGGCAATCACAGCTGAATGATACTTAAATGTTACATTGAAATACAGTAGAATGGGTACAGTATTTATGCCATCAGTTTTAAATATCTCTTAAATTTTGCTGTTAAACATCGCATAATATATTCCATTCTCTTAAATCAAACATTTTTAATCATCAGGTATTTTTACACTTTTTAAAAATGTGGGACCATATTTGATATTATATACAATGTATATGTTTACATAGATGAGTGACTGTAATAAGTCGTCAAATACATGACATATAATGTTTATATACAATATGCTTCATACTATTAATATGTATAAATTTTTATCAAAGTATACATGACTGTATATTCTTGAACATATAAACTGAACAATTAGGTATTTAACAACAAAAACAACTAATAAATCATTGTCAGGAATTATAAGGAATGCCACCTTCATTTTTACTAAGACTAATTAGGAATGCCGGTTTGATGTTTGTCAGAAATTATTAGATATTCAGCCTTCATTTTTGCCAAGAATTATTAGAAATACCACCTTCATTTTTGACAAGAATTATTAGAAATACCACCTTCATTTTTGTCAGGAATTATTACATGTATTAGAAAGGCCACCTTCAATTTTGCCTTAAATTATAAGAAATGCCATGGATTTGCAATTAATGCATAAAATGCACATTTTTTATGATGTAGAGAAATAAACACCTGTGTCACATATACATAAATGTAATGGTCCATGATAAATATTTAATGGTCCATGATAAATATTTAAATTTAAGGTCAAGCTAACAGATAAATCTTGTGTGCTGAAACATGTATATATACAGAATGTGAAAATGCAGAGAAAACTGAAACAAGATTCTATCCCACCAACAGTAGATCTTTTGTTATATACAAATAGTAGGTAGTCTTTATAGTATAGAATATATTGTTAAATAACAAGGTGCAATACACTACACAATCAAGCAATATTTGTTAAAAATTCATTAGGTCTAGTTCTGTGTCTTTTTATGAAGGTTTTCCTGTCTTGGAGGGGTGTAAAGCACCATTACTCCACTTACTGTACTTCTTGTTGAATGAATGTTCATTGTTATTTTTAATATGACATTTATGTAAAATTTGATGTAAGACCGTTCTCATACCGTAAACTACTGCATACAACTGAATTTGTAGTAGAATGTTGGTTTTTGAATTAAAACACACTTTTGTTCCTAAACTGTTGACAACAAAATCCAAAATTTATTGGGGACAAAATTAACATTATACAGATAAATATATTATGCAATTTGTAAAATTTGGCCAAACCTGTTTAAAAATCAAGAAAATATGACTCATATACATGTATGTACATAGTATTGAATTATTTCTTTGGAAAAAAGCTTCCAATGTACATATATGGCAGTCACAACAGTTGCTGAATTTAAGAATTTGAGATATACCGGTAAAACATAATATTTTTTTAAATACAATCATGCTTTCAATGAGAACATTTTTTCATTTCACAGAAGAAATTGTAAACATTCTTTTAATTAAATTTCGGTAAATAAACAATCAATTTTAACATTCAGTTAACTTAGTTTATCATCTTAATCTAGTCCATTTCAAGTACCTCATATTGTTCATTTTGTCGCTTGGGGCTAGAACGATTCACTGAAAATACATGTAATATTCACCACGATTTTTTGTGTATGGTTTGGCTCATCGATCACATTTCATTTTGGTTTTTTTCCAATTTAACTTTTTGTCTTGAATTAAAACAAGATTGTAGACAACAACATCAACCTCCTGTTCAAGCAATGCTCTAGCAATGTACTTTTCATTCGTAATAAATTGATGTGTTAAATATGCTTTACAGAAATGTGTTTTCATATACTGTGATAAATGAATATTTTGAAAATTTTGTGAATCTTTGCGAGCCTAGATATGACATTCCTATGGAATCAAAAATAATTGTATCATGAGTCATATGTCTGTGATGTGTATCTTATTGTAAAGTGTGTATCGTTCTAGCCATAGTGTCACTCGTATTTCAGTATGCCCAATTGTGTTCAGATATTGTAGTGCAATTTTCATATTATCAAAAGATTTTTACTTTTCAATTTACATGTTTTACTTTGTTTTCAAAAGCAAATATGTGAAATATGCAGTTTTCTCCAAAACTTTTCTCTTTTACAGTTTCACAAGGGTTATCTCCCTTTTCATGAGATGCTGTTAGAGAATTTATAAGTGTTTTTATCACCTACGTAAAAGATTATACCATACGGTTAAACTTGATTTTAATCAAAAAGGAAAAATTTTGTTTTCAAAATAAACAAATTCTTTAAATTACTTAAAATACATGTAATTTACATTTTTCAAAGATAAATATTTTTGTTGTCATAGATCTTATTTCACATATTACATATAGAACAATAGATTATTCTACAGAACCATTCATCCCATTCATATATCATTTCTGAAGGTTTATTCTAACAATAAATTATTAAATCTCATTTAGACATGTAATGACTGTAGTGAAGCTCTTTAATTTGTGATATTACTTGAAGAATATACAGAAACAAATTTAATGAACATGATGAATAAAAAGACACTATGTGATGTATGTTTTGAACAGTAAGAAATCTGTCTTCTTTTGAGTGTTGAAATTCTTGATTACCAGTACACATTTAGAAAATTGTGTGTCTGAACATTTTGTGAAAAACAAATCACATTACCGTTATTTTTCTGAAACCAGCATTGTAATAACTTTCAGCTGAACTTCATACTTACAGTTTTGAAAACACCTGTATATTATTGTATGTGTATGGCCATCTGAGATAAAACCTTGTTTTTTGTCTTTTTGTCCTTTCTAAAAAATCCAATGAATTTATATTTGAATGATTAAGAAATGAATGTGTGTATATTATGTATATAGGTGATAACGCAAGAGGGTAAAGTATTAAAATGTATATGTATGTTGAACATGAGACAAAATGATTAACATTTTCTGCAGAAATATACTATACATGTATATGCATCATAAGAGTTCTGAATACATGGCCCTTATATAGTTCTTGAAACCTGCTCAAAAACCTTCTAAATACTTAATCCTTAGAACATATACCATTTTATGTTTTCAAGAATTGGCCAGAAGTTTAAAACGCAAGCTGCTAAATTTTAAAACATCTTGATCGACATGAATCTGTGATTTCTGGGAACAAGAATGATAGAGGTGTTTGGATACTGCATCAAATGACATCATAAACCAATTGATGTAGTTGACCACAACATCTGTTCTTTGTTGTCATATTGAAGCAAAATCTTGCTTTCAAATGAGGCATACAGGCCCCTGTCCAATCATAACATCTACATCATGTACACGTCACTAATATTCTAATCACTCCTGAGATCTTCCCTCTCTGAAGCAGTAAACAAATATGATGGCCATTTGTTACCAGTGATTTACATTTCACTACATTATGCATGTTTAATATTGATAACTTTTTGTATAAGTGTGAAAAACTGTTCTAACAGCCATGATATATATAGTGTCTGCAGAAAAGGTTAACTATTTTGCCAGTGTCTCTTATTTTAAATGTTTACTTTTATACATAGTTGATATATTTTTGTACATATCCATGTTGATATTAATGTTTATCTTGCTTGTTTTAGGCAGTAAATAGCCTACAAACAAGCCATTATCTTTCATCTTGTTGATATCAAGACACTTATTGTCTTGTTTGCTGGTCTTGTCAAAATGTTCTAGCTAGGTCTATACTAGTTAAATGTTAATGTGTTATTAATTACATTACATTTTAGTTTGAAGTTTTATACATTATCTGCATAACTGTCATAATTAATGGTCCAATATTTGGCAGGTGAAAAGATGATGCTTGTATTGCAATTCCATTAGTACATGTATCATCTATATAGAAAAATGGTACCTTACTCATCAATTCCACATCAGTGTGGAATAGTTCGTGTTTTACATTTAATAAGAATCAACTGGAAAAATGGTACTCCATCCATTCAACATTAGAGTTGAATAATGCTTCTTTTACATTAAATTAGCATCTGTAGGAAAAATGGAACTCATTCATTCTACATCAATGTCAAATAATGCTTGTTTTACAATCAAAGTAGTACCATATCAACATCAGATAGGTCTTAAGCAAACATTTTAGAAATTTTCTTTAGCATTGAACATTATTATGTTCAGTTTATAATGAACTGAAACATAAATGTCAACTTCTGACTCTGAAAAGCTTGGGTAAAGTACATGTATTATTATAACAGATATATATATATATGAGAATATTACATTAACATTTGGCTAGCCGATAGATCTTGTTGCATTTTATTCTTCTTTTGTCTGCTTAAAATTGAAAAAATAAGATAATGAACGAGTATGATATACATGTATATAATATAAGAATTAATATTCAAACATTGAAGAGAGAACTATTTTGAAAAGAAAAAATTGTATACATACAGTACATAACACATATACATGTATATAGATATATACATAACACATGTAGATCCATGAACAATATTACTATTAAAAAAAGTGTATACATTGTATGAAATAACTCACAAACAATATAACCATGTTATATGTTATATTCTTTTATCCCCCTAAAGACCAGTGAACTGATCCAAAATCACAGGAAATAGCATTAGCTTATTGGGGGGTCAAAAGTCAGTCTAGTATAAAGACCGGCTTAGACAACTTAACAAATATTTATATAGAGAGGCTTAAATGACAAATGTAAAGAAATATGGTTATGAGAATTTTATAAATTTGTACAGTAATACGTGTCAAAAGTGTCAAATTATGGAATCTTCCTTTTACTTTTTATGAGCCTCGGTGATCTAAAAAGTTAACTTATGGATCACAGTGCCTCGTATCGCCCTAGGTTGAAATCCCTAACTTATGGATCACAGTGCCTCGTATCGCCCTAGGTTGAAATCCCTAGCTTGTATGTTGCTACTAGTATTACTTTCTATGAGGCTCGGCGGTCTAGTGATCTAAATAGTCGGCTTATGGATCAAAATGCACCTGGACACCACGGTTTGAAGGAAATCCCAGTTTGGTGCAATAAAGGACCAATAAATTTTAAATTAAACTGGCCAGGTCCAAAATAAAATCTGCTGGTGATGGACCAGGGTCCAGTGTATTTTATTTTACCGATGATTAAATATAAGGAAAACTATTACAACCATATTCTCAAGTTATAGTTGACCTGATGAATATAGTTACCATTGGTAAAATGACTGAAATACTAACTGAATGATATACAGTCAAACCTATCAATAAAAATATTGAAGGGGCCCTATACAACTTTTAAAATAATAAAGTAGGATCAATTTTAAATGTTGGTCCCATTTATAGAGGTTGTCTTACTGTAGAGTAGAGACTAGAGCAGACCTCACTTTTTTTTTAATCACCCAACTTTGAAATAAATCGTTTTATTAGTTTTTGATATGCCCATGAATTTAAGATGTCATTTTCGAAGATCTTTTGTTTGAAATGACATCTGCATTTTAAGTTTAGTTTAAAAATTTTTTAAAGTACAGTAAAACCTTGGTATAATTTCCCTCGATAGCTCTTTTACTGCCACACTTTTTTTAAGTTCAATATCCTTTTCTTTTACGTTTTTTTAAATAATAAACCTTCCTCAATTTATCACAAAACACCATTATAATACTAATATTTGACTTAACAAAAGGTGCAATGAATTAAGGTTTTACTGTACACCTTAAAGATTACCAAAATTGTTGAAATTTAAAGAAAAAGGTAATCTTAGTCTAGACATTAATCATTATGATGGAACAAGTTCAAGTCCTTTTGCCCAAAGATAAATTAATGTTAATCACGAAGTAAGTCACAAGTGGCAAGTCAGCTTGTGTTGCACTCATTAACACATTTAAAATGCTAGAGTGTTCGCTTCATGTGTGGGATGTTGTGGGTTTGAACCCCAGTCAAATTGGGTCTGACCTAGACTTGAAAATAGATAGTGACTGTTCTTTTGCCATGTATTTGGTATTTAGGAATTAAACCCAAGGAGTCTTTCGGAAGACTTTTATAACTGGTGCTCCATGTCACACTCCCTGCACATTGCCCTGCACACACTGCAAAGGTAACAATTGCTGACACTTCACCAATATTTGGTGACGTCTCAATATAAGTAAAATATTCTATAGCATTGGCAGTGCTGATTAACTTAGTTTTACTTTGTGCACCAGGGGCTAGGTTTTAATTGGACTTAAGCTAGTTGCCGGGTCCTGTGTTATTATTGTTATATATGTAATAATGGTGCAAAGATGATAATTTGGTGCAAATTCCTGTAAACATAATTATTTTTATGATGTCCTTTTTTGATTATTTCCCTTTCAGTGTGTTGGCAGGTAAAAATTAAAACATTGCAAATACTAGTATTACTATGAAATCATTTATTTTTGTGGTGTTCAATTTTCATGGTTCTAAGAAAAAAATCATTTTGCCGGGTGGAAAATTTGTTGTGATATGTAAATTCATGGATCAGGGTATCAACGAAAACAATGAACACTGGGATAGCACAAAAATTACTGATTCCACAGCAACATTCTTTTAATAATTTCGGTATAAATTTTGGTTAGTGAAAATAAAAGTAATTAAGTCAAAGCAATAAAAATCATGAAAATAGTTATGTTTACGGTAGTGCATTCAACATTATATGTATTTTGTCAGATGGTATTTTCCTGAAACTTTATTTGAAGAGCTGTGGTGGCCAAGTCATTAGCCATTAGTCTATTTCTTTCTTTAATAAATAGTCTTATTCAATTCATTGTTAATCCCCTTAAAATGTCAAAAAACTTCACAAACAAATAATGACTATATGAATTAAGGATTTACTTTATTGTAATAACTAAATGATAAATGCAGTAAATGAATGGCAGACTTAATAGTGCTTTTCCACTTATGTGCACCCCCCAAAGGAAGATATGTCAATTTTTCTGTAGATCCCCATCATAGTTTTCACCATCTTTGCATTCCAGTTTCCTCTAGAACTCATTGTCTCCATGAAAGTGATAGAATGTTGACTAGACCATGAACTCCGCTCCAATCAATACCACTATTTTTAGATAATACTGATACCCTGCAACACACACACACACACACACACACACCAGATTAGGCACTTTTACCCTGGGCATATACACCATGTACTGTACACATAATGTGGATTACAGGCTCTGTACAAACCATTCAAGAAAGTACCAACTGACATATTATAAATTTTGATGAATGTAAAACAAATAGTTAAGTTTGTACTCGTTGATTGTTAACAACTTGTAAATGAATTTTATTTATTATATAATCTACTCAATAATCCATGTAATACGGTCATACAATAAAAATCGTATTGAATGAGTGTGACGTCATAAAAGCATACAAGTCATTCCAGAGTGACGTCACACGATTGACCTAGTTCACAGATGACACTGTTTGTTGATTCTAATTTAAGCTGATACTTTTGTACTTTTCTTCTAAAAAGAAGATACATTGTATTTAAATTGAAAATGTTTGTTTTGTTTTTGTATCCTGCGGACAGACTATTGTTTACTTATAATATTTCAGCAGGATTACTTTTGGCGCATGTACACAGTTACGTGAACTTGTTGTGTTTCGGTAAATCAGCTGTTTTCTTATAATGAGAAGACAAGTTTTAAATCTACGAAAAACCCGTTTTTATGGGATTATATAATAAATAGAATCTTGCATGAGTGTTTATGCAATATTGAATTTATTAAACTCGTTGAATAAAGTTTTATGCAACTCGCCAAGGCTCGTTGCATAAAAAATTATTCAACTGGTTTAATAAATTCAATATTACATAAACACTCATGCAAGATCCTCTATATATAGAATAGGTATACACTTTATATATTTTTATATGCTAGTTAATTTAGTTCAAATTAATGTTAAAAGGGCCTCTCAGAGAATTAAGTGTTTTTTAAATTAGTAATTATTTCATAAATTGTTTGTCGTTGTAATGTGAGATGATGCTTCATTTAATTTTGAATATGATACACATCTGCAAAGGATACATAATCACACGTGTCATCTTGTGGGAAACATCCATAACATACATGAAAATGATCCAAAATTTAGTAATTTTAAATGTTTCAAATGTTACTACTTGGATTTTTAATTAATAATTTTATTTTCTAGTTTATACATTGTGTATAAACTAATATTAGGCATACATATTTTTTCCATTAGTATTATTTACCTAACTGAATTTTCATATCTTTTAA
Source organism: Anadara kagoshimensis (assembly GCA_021292105.1). NCBI lineage: Eukaryota > Metazoa > Mollusca > Bivalvia > Arcoida > Arcidae > Anadara > Anadara kagoshimensis. The sequence goes on from CM037873.1 coordinate 15,989,490, forward strand.
GAGCATATTGTATTATTTATTGTCGGTAAAAATGAACAATATTGGGATACATTTAGCATGGTGGTTTTTGTTCATTGATTATATCCCATGCCATAAGCTGAACTAGCTTTATCTAACTTTGCAGAATACAATTATAAATTGTATCCTGTTTTAATTTTCCTATGTTCTGGGCTTGTTTTATGAAAAAATGATCACATAATGTTTCTGTGTAGTATGTGAGGGAGAAGGAATGGAATTTTGCCCTTGCATGAGCAGCAATAAAATGCTTCAATAATCTGCAATAAATTGTTGGATAATTTTGGAAGTATTTAGCGGTAATGATTTCAATATCTGTTAGCACAAGTTTGGATTTTTACACATACACATGTACCATCATAACACTAGATACGATTTAACATGAGAGGTCAGTTAGAGGTTTTATTTTATTTTTATTTTTTTTATTATTTATATAGTGGCTAGAATGTTGCATGACTAAAACTTTTTATTATATAGATATAATGTGTCAACACATATAAAGGAGAAAACTTTTGGTTTTTGTGGGGTATCTTAATTTTGCTACGTGGTTTATAATAATGGAAAAAACTCGTATGTTGACTTAAAAAAAATAAAAGTAAGTCAGGATATATGGTATTTATTTTGCAAATGGGGTAAACATGCATTGTAACATATGACCAAAACCACAAAATGTTTTCATGGAATGGTATGGACAATTATTGTCATATTGCTAGAGAAACATCATTTTCATGGGAAATGGATTGCAGTTCTGCAACAAATGTTAAGGGTAATCACATGACATGGCATTACTGTCATTCTATCATTCTGTGTGTTATATAAAGGACACATGTACTAATATGTGCAATTTTATATTACAGGCAAAATACATATCACAACAAAAAGATATAATTATATCCCAAAAAAACAAATTCAGATTTATGATAGCTGTCTAGTTTATATAATGTCGGAAGTCAAAATACAAAACAATTTATAACATTTACCCCCCCCCCCCCCCCCCCCCCCAAAAAAAAACAAAAAACAAAACAGACAATTAACAGTCTACAGTATTTGTTATGTCAGCAACTTTTTCCTTATGCTTTTATATTATACACATACATTCCAATAATTAATATCAATATTTTTATTATCAGTTTTTCATTATGGAATTTTATTATGTATGTCAGATGACAAAATACTGTACATAACAATATCACCCTAACTTCATCTACATAATGTACTAGACACAGTGGTTTCAATAAAGCCAGTAAAGCGACAAAAACTGTCTGTTACTTGCTTGGATTTAGATTAAGTTTCTCGGCTTCTTCTACTAAGTTTACATTTTCTGAAATTTTTTTTGCAATACATATTACTTCAAATTTTGCTTTGTTAAAAATTTGTCTTCTATTTGAAAATGTATTAACATATCGCCAACCACACCCACAATGTTCCGATAAAGGTCTGGCAAGAATGAAAACTCAGCTCGAATTGTGCCATTTAATGACGTCACTGACACTATTACATCATTTGTTGCTGTGACGCTGCTTTGGTACCATGATGGCGGCCAGTGTCGGAACATTGTGGGCGTGTCCGACGAAACATCAATTGAAAGGGCTGTAGACATGTAACATTCTGTAGTGTATAGTAAGTTTACAGTAGAAATAGTGAAGTTTTACTTTGTTACATTGTTCATTATAGTATTAGAAAGTAGTTTATTCATGTAATTTAATTTCCGAAGGCTTATTACTATTAAAATTGATTAAAAGTTTTTAAAAGACTTTTGTTTTTAATCATATAACCACTTGCATACAAAGGAGATGCATTTTTAATCAACGGGCCCCAGTTTAACAATTATTCCTTAACTAAGATTTTCAGTGACTTAAATCTGACAAAATTTCGAATCTCAACAGTTTGTAAATTTTTAAGATATCAAAGAATTTAAGGTGTTATTTTGAAGTTCACGTCTGGCTTTAAAATTTGTGTTTAGTTTTAGAACAAGTTTCAAAAATGGTTACCAATATTTGTTCAATTTAAGTTGAGGGAAATCTTAGTTAAAGAATAATTATGAAACTGCATGGGGTTTTGAGTGAAAAAAATTAGCAAAATTATGAGTTAAAAATGAATACCACACTGTATTTTACCTTATTGGGCCATATCTGTGCACAAGGCTTGTTGGATCACAAGAGGCAAAGGCTCATGGTGACTATTGCCAACCTCTTTTGAATCCTCACTGTAAGGTGAACCACTGCGGAAGCTGAGTTGGTACAGTGCTCCCTCCATAAGTTGGTGGTCATAGGTTCAAACTTTGTCCTGGTCTGACCCCAAGTGAAAACTTGAAGTGGGTACCAATAGTAAGCACTCGGCATTACGAAATGAAGGCCAAGGTTCTTCAGGATGGGAACTTAAAATTAGCGAGGTCATGGTAGGCGTGGCACGATAAAGAACCCTGCTGTATAATGGCATCAGTGCAACACACAGGCAATTTCTGCACCTTTGCCTAATATTCTTGACTGGGATGTTAAACACCATTACTGAACTCTACTCACTGTAAAGTAAACATATAGCTTGGTCATGTATTGATATAAGTGAAATCTTTTTGACTGGAACATGAAACCTCAATTAAGAAACAAGTTGTCTACAGCACTAGGTTGGAATCCAACTGGGTGGCCAAGTGGTCTAAATCATGCACTAACAGTGCCTTTAACTGACTAGGTTTGAACCTTGCTCTGGACAGAATCCAATTTTAGAAAGTTTGTTTGCCAAAGGTGGATGGACTTCTATGACCACTTCAGTTGCCTCTACCATCCTAGAACTGACATTTCGATCATGTTGATAAACTGAAAGAATCTTGGCTGGGGCGTAAAACACCATTACTCTACTCGGGTAGATGCAAATGCAAGAAAGTTTCTTGTTCTTTTGCAGGGTTCTTGAAACCTTTTAAGTTTCGTCGAATACATGTGAAGAGGACCATCAATCAATCAAGACCTTAGGTTCCAAAATTCCAAAAACATGTACATGTATATACAAAGTATATATCATCATAATTGACAAACAAATTCAAAGAATTAGGATACCCTGTCAGCAAATTCTTTTCTTTTGTGATTTTCACATATGTTCAAAGGACAATAACTCCCAGGAAAATGAGCAAATGAACTTGGGTTTAAGATATGGGCATCACCTATCAATGTTGATGCTTTGCACTAAGTTTTGTGAAATAGTGCTTCATAGTTTTGGAGAATTTGTACAGACAAGAATTTCGGACAAAAGGGCGGACGAACGGAAACTCGAATGTAATGACCCCTCTTTCTTCTTCTTCAGTCACATCCACATGAACGAAATTTCTTTAAAAATTAAAAAAACCAGTTGAGAAAATAGCTGATTTATTCAGATATTATACATGTATTTTTAACAAACAAATGTTAAAGAAATTTTATCCCTTAAAAAATTAATTCACCCAATATATGCATATAAAACAGTTTGTAAATAAAAACAAATAGAATTGGCAACAAAGGGAAAATGGATACATCAACATCTGAGCGCTCACCTTTTGAAGACATACAATGTTAGCTAGTAAGGCTTCCAAATTTACAAACATCTGTAAACATTTACATTGATATAGTATGTAAAGTTTGACCTGGCCGCTTGACCTTTAATGTGAATATTAGTTTGGACTGATAGACTGTGTGATTTAGGCAAGACAGCATAGCATGCATGTTTCATTTCCATTAACACCCAGTACTATGCATTACTATCATCTATCCTTATACATCAACTTTATATAGCCCCTAAATTACACAATAAATATTCAAATTAGAGGTCAAACTCAATGCACTTTACTAGCTGAAACTAAACAGTTCTGTTTATATAGGTAAACAACTTTGACCTGTCCATTTGACATTTCATTAGGAATATACATATAGGAGGATTCACCCAATACATGGGTAGTGTTAAGATCCAAGTAGATACATATACAGTGCACAGACGTGCTTTATGAGGTGAGTATATCTTATGATGTATACAAAGTAAACACCTGTGCTCCCTTTACATATATGTTCTTGGTTTGTGATAAATATTTAAATTTAAGGTCAAACAGACAGGTCAAATTTGTTTACCTAGACTGAATGTTGCTCAATCTATATGAAGTACTGTAACAAACCAGTATCTCCAAAACGTAAGGTTTTGTGGTATACAACTGCTACCAAACGATCAACTTGCTTGTATATTTGATTGCTGAAAAGTGCCCATTTTGAATTTTAACGAATAAAGCATTCAAAAGTACCACATGAAAATCATTGTCAGGGATTGCATAATAATACTTATAATTATTACATAATAATACTTCCCACACAGTTGATTTTTTGTATTTTGTCATTTTTGTGCAAATACATACATAAACTAAAACAGAACACAATGATATCATATATAGTCCATCAACAATCTGACGGCTGATGTTTATAAACATGGGTGGGTTAAAAAAATTTTATAGGTGTAAGTAGCGTATTGCCGTATGTGTATAACCAGGCCTGCTCATGCTTTATTTGTTACAATTACCCTAATATTAAAATAGACTCGCTGTATACCCTGCTATCAGGTTATGGACGACCTATACCCAATGTAATACAACATGTGATCATTTTTACATATTTACAGATTTTGTAAACAGGTACTAACCAAACACAAAACATAAAAATGTACACTTGAAAGCCTTATTTGCTAGCAGTGTTTTCTGTCAAGTTTAAACAGTTTATTTTAGCAAAACATCTTCCCAACATTTAACCTCATAGCGGAAGCACTCAAAATGTCTTTATTTTGGCACTTACAAAAAAAGCTAATTTTACTTATTCATAAATTAAAAACTTGATCTTTCTTTGGCTTTTATACCTCAAACAAATTCTTAACACTTGTTATATACTGTATAATGCTTATACTTGCTGTAATTTTATTTTCTCTAAATTCGCGTCAAGTGTTTCCTGCAAAAATAAAACTGCTGCAAAAATACAACATTTTAAAGCATGAGTAAACGTTTCAGGTTCTCATGTACTTTCTTTCCTTTAATCAGCTAAGTCCGAATATTTAACATTGTAATACACTGGTCATTGTCAACTGCAAAAATTTGACACCGTGAAAATAAAGCAATATACAGTACATATATTAATTAGAATATTTTTTCCAAATTTACCTAGTTTAACTTATAAACAAAGCTGGTATAGAAAAAACAAAAATTACCGGTATTAGATATCTCTGTCATAAATACAATTAAATAACAAACATTTATTAACATAATTCCTAAATGATTAGCAGGTCTCAATCAATTTAGATGTGAAGGCTGCATTAATCACCCTAGACCGAATAATTTCTGTCATCAAGTGCCCTATTTATTAATGATATGGGGACGGCCCCATATCCTGTCCCATATCATCAATACAAAGGGTCACTGACCACAGATATTATTTGGGTATTATCATCTTTCCTTCACAGATTCATCCCTATAGTCAACAACCAGAAAAATATATCTTTAAAAAATATTTATGCTCAGAAAACTAATTAGAAAATTTAATATATAAACCAGAGGCTCAGCCACACTGAGCCTGTATCGCTCACCTGACTAAAATGCTTTTAAAGCAAATTTGTATTCCAGTGATGAACAAATGCACTGTTTATATCAGACAGAATGGCTAAGGAAATCACTGTAGAACTATATGTACCATTCACAGTTTTTTCAATCTGATTAAAATCACATCTCTCACTTTCTCCCCCATTTTTGATATAGGCAGGAGTGGGAGATCTGAGGAAACACCGTTTAGGGGCATATGTGAATGACCCATTGTCGTAACATTTATTGTCCAATGAAATTTAAAGTGTTATGCCTTTATTGTAAATGAAACGCGCAATTTGAATGGTCAGTTTTAGTTAATTACCATAAGGTCATTCACATATGACCCTCAACGGGGTTTTCTCAGATCTCCCACGACGCAACTATATCAGAAAAGGGCAGCAAGTGAGAGATCTGATTTTAATCAGATTGCAGATTCCACTAGCTTCAGAGGTAATAGCATATCTTTTGTGCTGGCAGCCATGTTTTTTGGCCAATCAGAAAAATTTTGGCAATCTATGTAAAGACCTTCTATACATCATTCCTGTAAAGTTTGGTTCAATTTGCTTCACTAGCTTCAGAGGAGATAGCATATATATGCTTTCCCATAGGGTCCAATGTTAAACTATCTTCTGCTCTGGCGGCCATGTTTTTTGGCAAACCAGAAAAATTTTGGCAATCTAAGTAAAGGACCTTCTATACACCATTTCTGTAAAGTTTGGTTAAATTCGCTTCAGTCATTTCTGAGGAGATAGCCAAAAATTCGTTTTTCCCATAGGGTCCATTCTGCGCTGGTGGTCATGTTTTTTGGCGGATCAGAAAAATTTTGGCAATCTAAGTAAAGGACCTTCTATACATCATTTCTGTAAAGTTTGGTTAAATTCGCTTCAGTCATTTTGAGGAAATAGTCAAAAATGCATTTTTCCCATAGGGTCTAATGTTAAACTATCTTCTGCGCTGGCAGCCATGTTTTTGGCAGATCAGAAAAATTTTGGCAATCTAAGTAAAGGACCTTCCATACATCATTCCTGTTAAGTTTGGTTAAAATTGCTCTAGTGGTGTCAGAGGAGATAGTCAAAATGTGAAAAGTTTACGGAGGGACGACAACGGACGCCAAGTGATGGCAAAAGCTCACATGGCCTTTGGCCAGGTGAGCTAATGAGATATTATGCAGCTTAGTTAGATGGCAATTACATCATTTACATGACACACTTAAAAATTAAATCAAAGATTACAAAAAACAAATTTAAAATGTATGTAGAAAGCATTATATTTTATTTCAGGTGTGTTAATATCTGATCTGCTGACTTCAATGTTCATTCCAGATTTTCAGATGGAGTCGTTTTCAAAAAAAAAAAAAAAAAAAATCCTCTAATGTACAATGACATCAATATTTTTCATTCATTTACTGTTTAACATGGCTCATTAAAGTCTTAACAATGGGGTCATTTGGAAAAATAAAGGATCAATGGCCACATGGCTCCCTTCTAGAATGAACACTGCGAAAAGTAAAAAAAAAAAAACAAAATTCAAACTACCACAATTTGTCAAAAATATTATCAATTTTAAGATAAGTTTTGAATTTCCTCGAATTTGTGTAACTGTTGGGTTTTGGCTTGATACCAGTATACTGGAACTGAGTGGTTTGCATTTTCAATTTTATGCTTACAGAAAACTCCTCAACGACAAATTAATCTCCAAGAGTTGAGTTGAGTAATGGTGTTTAATGCCCCTGTCAAAAATATTTCACTTATATTGAGACATTGCCAGCTAATGGTGTTTTATGCCCCACTCAAGACCCTTTCATTTATATTGAGGATGCCAGTTCTTCAAAAGTGGAAAAAACCAAGAGAAAATCACAGATCTTTGTCAAGCCAACTCTAATACCATGGATACTATAGGAAATGTACAAGTGGGATTCTAACCTAGGCTGTGATCAAATAAATTTGTGTACAATTGTGCATAGTTAAAAATGATTGATGTACGCTAGTGATTTTTACAGAAGTTTTTATATTCAAACCACAAAACAAGGGATATTATAGCACGTGTTTGGCACTTGAAGAACTGATGTGCTGTTCAACAATATGTAAACAACCATATTTGTGAAAAGATAAATAAATTTAACTAAAATACTGGATTTGATGTCCTCCAGAAAGGTAGTGACCTATCTACTTAGGCGTGCCCCTATATACAGAGATATACGGTAATAACTATTGTAGTAAAAATAGATCACATTTCTTTTGTATCATAAATGAGACGAAAACTAATGTTTTAAAATTATATTACCAACCATATTTTTGTAAAGGTACTGCGATACATAAATCAACTTATCTGTTATACCATGATCTCATGACTTTTGTACCATAAATGAAATATTAACATATATAAAAACTTCCATGTTTTCAAAAAATATCTAAGCTTTAGACAAAACAAAATAAAATTATTTCAAAAACATTAAATATTAATGAATTATTAGTGTACCACGCGATACCCCCTAATATTTGTGAGGAACAATTATTTCCATTTATTGGATATGGAATCACAATGGTTGCTATTTTCCAATAGAAAGGATGTTACTAGTGTTGTGGGAATTTACAATGTAAACGTTTTCCAAAACTTCTAACACAAACAACAAAGGGTATTAACCAAATGACACACTGGCGAAATCCATTCAAGATTTAACCACATGACACACTGGCGAAATCCATTAAAGATTTAACCACATGACACACTGGCGAAATCCATTCAAGATTTAACAAGCATACACACATACATGTATAGGTATCAACAAAAACACATACAATGTAGCATTTTCTGATTACACTGAGTATGCTCTGTGTAACAGGTTTAACCAGTATTAAAAAAACAGGTTGGAACTGGTCTGGTCTAAAATTTTTAATTATTGCATGTATAATTATTTGTAATGTCAATATTTTCATTTACAAGGCTCATAACAATAGAATTTCACTACCAATATACACTGACATCCATAAATTAGTATACATGTTTAAAACTGATCATGTTATTAAAAACTGTAAAACTTCACAAAAGTAAATTGTTGAAAGCATCATTTTGCTAATGCTTTTTGTTTTTCAGCTAAAACAGTGTTTCATCTTGAAAAATAAAATTTACCGTACTCTCATTTTGATATTTTTCCAGAAATTCCAAAAATTGAATTTCAAGAAAAACAACTTAAGATATGACTTTCAAATTCAGCAAAAACACTTTAATATTCCAATTCTAAGAATCAAATTTGACATAATTAAAACCTATTACAAATGACCATTCATATGCAAAAAAGGGTCTTAGGTAAAAAAAATTCAAAATTTCATTTTTTGTTATATTGTTATATTTTTGAAGTGCCAACACTGGGTTATGCAAAAATAATATTGAAAGTGAAATCAACCCCGTAGTTGTGGAGCAATTGCTAGAAAATACAGAACCATGCTTTCATTAGACTATATTTTTTTTTCTTTCTCTGTTGTTTTCTGCATTGTGATTGACTTTTTTCAAGGGTCCGATGTCAAATAGAAATTAGTAGAGTTATGCATGGATGGCCGTGTGTTTTACACTCTTTTTCTTGACCAAGCCCTACAAGGTAAGGTAAAACAGGTCTATATTACACTTATCCTGCAGTTTTTTGTGCAGGTTAGATAAACTTGTATCACAATAATACATGTATTTAAATCAAATACATTTTGTATTTCTTACATGTATAACATGTATAAAACTAGAATTATACAATTGTATAAGTCCCTGTTTTCCAACAAAAATCACAACATGATATTAAACCATGCTCTATAGAACAATTGATCTAACCCACACACTTGTTCTAAATTCAAATTGACCTTAGTTTTATATGATAACATGTGAATTTGAAAATAATATATAGCCTACAGATGATACATGTATATATGTACATTAGGTTTCCTCGCCAAAGTCAAAGGACAACATTAAACTCATCATAGTTTCAGCAAACACTCCGACAATGTTGTACAGAAACTACAATGAGTTGAACATTGAAGCTAGTGTGTGGGTTTGATCAACATAGTCACATGATTGTCTTCACCTAGATGTAACGAAAAATATTACTAGGTATCCATTATGCACCGGTTTTACATGACAATTGTAGTCAGTGGACATTTACATTGATTTAGAAACTTAAACTTTTTAACTTAAATTTTTAACTGATTTTTAATGTTAAGTACAGCAAAACCTACTGCAATGACCACCTCTATAAAAAGACCAACTGTCCACTTAGACCAGCAATTTAGAGTTCATTTAATTGTTACAAATTTCAACCAATGAAAATTTAAGTTCTTAATTCTGTTATATCACATTGCAATACAAATACAGCACTCAATAAACTTGCTAAAACACAAGTTATTCCTTAAAGAACATATAAGAACCACCTGTCTATAAAGACTATATTTCTAAGGTCCAATAATGGTCAATATGTAGAGGTTTTACTGTATTTGACATCAAAGTATGCACATTTTCCACATAATTTGGAATGTGTTTAGCATTTAAACCAAAAAATTTGATCAATAATTTGTTCAACATATTTAAACAAAAAAATCAGAATGCATGTATAGTAAAAATCAATATAGTATATTATTTAATCATGATAATGTCTCTTGATAACTTTGCCACCTTGCTTAATGCCACAGTATTTAGAAAGCCAGAAGTTATTTTTCTTTATGAGTGATTCCCTCAATTTATTGTATAATGCCAAAATCTGAAGGACAAATGTTGGCTTTTTAAATCAAGGTTTTTTCGATGTACATGTACTATTAATTTGTCTAGTAATCTTACTACAAAATTCTTTTACTAATTTTTATTATATTGTAAATATTACAATGTCTTTAGATAAGAGATGTTGGTTAAAATTTACTAAAAACATCAGAAATAAAATCAACATAAAAAAAGAAAAACATATAAATAGCACTTTATATAAATTGATCTAAAGTCATCAACAAAATACTGTAAATCAGAAAATTTTCACTCTCGTGGTTTCTTTTTTGTCACATAGATTCACAAGTGTAATAAGACGCCATCAGCCAAAACAAAACATTGGTGAATATTGTAGATGTATTTATTTTAGTGGTGTACTAATTTTTGCTTATTTTGCAATTATTTGTTTTGCTCAAAAATTAATACAGAGCGAAAATTATATTATGCCTATTGTGTTGTAGTACATATTTAAACAACGCGAAAATTTAACTACCATTATCTTACGAGCATCCAATACTTCATAAACAAATTTGCACAAATATTTTAAAATGCCAATTCTGGCAAAAATTAACTTTCGTGAAAATTTCCTGAGTTAGAGTATTGTCATGTGATCAGCATGAATTTGTGATCTGTGGGTAAACAAACAAGAGAAGTGATTAGAAGCCATATCACATGGGTCATATAGCAAAAGATCATTTAACCTGACCAATGACAGTGCTCATTTTCTGACACCAAATGGGATTCGCCGCTGTACCATGTGATCAACACCCCTTAACGTTTTTTGAAAACTTTTATGCTGCAAACTCCCAGAATGATGTCATTTTCATGAGAAAACGTGAACTGATATGATTCCATGTTCAACTGAAATAATAGTTCTGCACAAACATTAGGGGGTATCACGTGGTACAGCAGTGAACCCCATTGTGGGTAACACTTTACCATCTGGTTACAAAATCAAAGTTTTCAAACAAAACTTACATACCCTATATAAAAACATTTACATATTGTATAATTTATTTTTTCACTGGGTAGCTTAAATTTCTAGACTAAATCTTCATTATAAGACACTATCAGCTGCATAAGTTAACCATTTCTTTGTAGTTTCATAAGTTAGGAAGAGGGCACCAGTAGATGGGAATGTCCTTATAACTGTCGGCCCAAGTCCTTTATATAAAGCTTTTATACCTGCAAATTAAAGATAAAATACACATGTATTAACATACTACAAATATATACCATAAGTGTGGTTTTATTTGTGGTGTACTAATGTTCACTAATTTCGTGATCTAACCTTTTCTGCGAAAATTTGTAACATGCGTAAAATAATATACATTTTTGATCTGATAGCAAGTTTCATAAATCCACGAATATTACACCCTGTAAAGAGGTCAGAAATTACAAAACAGCGAAAAAATTTAACCTGTAAAATTAAGTCTCACTTGGTGGAAGTATCTTGGGGAAACTCAAATTTAAAGGAGGACCATAGTAATATGATACAGTTATTTCAAGGGCATATTGAGAAAGAACTAATCTATAAAGGTTGCCCTAGGCCATTGTTTTATTACCTACATAATCAATATATCCACATTTTCAAACAAAGTATTCAATTCCACATCCGAAATGTCTTCAAATTGAAACATTGTTTACTCTGTCGTTTAATACAATCAGAACACTTTTTAAGCAAGGCAAAGAAGAGGCTTTTCTTTGTGCATGAAACATTTCATTCTGCCATGAAAAAAGTCACCAAAATCCACAAAAAACAGCTAAAATACTTTATTATCATTTATATAGGAGAATACGTAATAAATTACATGTAAAATATATAATCAACAAAAATTCAAACCTTCTTGTTTGTATATTGATGTTAATGTTGGTAGAAAATTTGGAGCTTTCTTTCCTACTACACTTTCTACTTGTATTCGAGATTTAACTACATCTGTTGGAAATATTGAAGTCCATAATGCCACGCCCCCTACTCCACCTGAGATCACAGTTCTAAACACACCTGAAAAAAATTATAACAGTGAATAATAATATTGAAGTCCATAATTCCATGCCCCCTACTCCACCTGAGATCACAGTCATCAATAAAACATTTGAAAAACATATATATTTTCTAGGTTTCCATAAATTTAGAATTATTTGTAGCCAAATTTCCAAAATTTGTGAAAATATAGTCCTTTTTAAAGTATTTTTCCACAAATTTGCTAAAATAGGTTATTTTTTAAAAGAATTCCTCAGAAATTAATAGCCAATGGCGATTTTGGCTACCAGGAATGGAAACATAGTATTTTTCATCCACCTAAATTCAAGCTTCCAATCATTTTTTAACTGGCTAACAGTTATTTTTTGTGTTTATAAAAGCAGTACATATTTAACCCAGAAAAGACCCCGTACTGGTCCTAAGTTCACAATCATCAATAAGACATTTGTAAAACTCTTATAAATTAAATATAATTTTCATTCACCTAAATTTAAGTTTCCAATCATTTTTTAACTCATGGCATACATTTATTTTTTGTGTTTCTAAAATATTTTAAGCAGTACATATTTAACCCAGAAAAGAATAAAAGAGTGTGTGTGTGTGTGTGTGTGGGGGGGGGTATTATATACCTATTTCATCCTTTGATTTTCCAGGTGGTGTTAGTAAATGTCTTGAGATTTCATATCCTCCAAAAAAGAAGAAATACCCTGGCATTTCTCTGGCCATCGTACTGGTCAGGCCCTTAAACATACCAGGTACTCCCTCTGCCTTCAATATTTCCTTTGTTAATCCCCAGGGTCCTCTGAAAAAATAAACATGAGATGTAAAATGAATTCCAGGGTCCTCTGAAAATATAAACATGAAATGTAAAATGCAATTATTCATCTGTTTATTCTCCTATCACCACCATACAGTAACACATATTGTTTTACCTCATTTGTTAACTTGGGAGCCTTAGTGGCAGTGTACATGGTCTAAAGTGGGTGCTTGCAGTTCACAGAGCCTCTCAATGCCGAGGTTTGAATCCCACTCAATAAAAAAAGGTTTGTTAGTTCCCCAGGTGATGGTTTGTGGTTTTCTTTTGGCACTCTAGTTTCCTTCACCATCCCCGATACCAAAAGAATCTTGACTGGGGGAGCAAAACTCCATTACTTCACTACACTCCACTTCATTTCACTCCACTCCATTTGGAAACAGTAGAGCACTTGCTTTTACAGATGTGTGACCTGGATTCAATTACTGTATATTGATTGTGACTAGTGTATTCACAGTGTCATATTTTCGTTGTCTTCTCTGATTAAAGTAAAACAACTCTATCAAGATTAATGGGCTGGTAATACCCATGTATTTTCGTTGTAATTTTATTTTCGAAGGAATACACTGGACCATGAATGTAGCGAAAATTAAATCACAGTTTATACAGTATCAGCTTCTTGGAAAGGGAATTTTTTCATTATAACTCGTATTTACTCTACAAATGACACCCACTTAGCCACCCTGTTTTTGAACAGTGCAACCAACCAAACTGTAAATGGAGGTAGGAGCCCATAAAAAATAATATTATATATGGATAAGAATACATCTTCGAGGGATGAAAACTAAAGGGGAGGGATGTAATGTAGCCATATAGCTATTGTATTTCCCCAAATTCAGTGCACATGGAAAATGCAAGAATAAAGTTGTATTTTCCAACAAACTCACAAAAATTAGTCACATCTTGATACAAAATCTACTGACCTAATAGGAAAAAAATATTTTTCATTCATCCAAAAGTGAATTTAATTCTGTACATAGAGCAATTTTTGAACAAAACAACAAATATAACTATGTCAAAATTATCCCTTCTGTACCTTTTTACTCTGAACAACTATAAATGTAATGTCATAATTGGAATATTCATGATGATAACACCTGAAAAAAATCCAAACAACAATGACCTACCTGACCCTTAATACCCTGATGTAACTTTGAATGAGGCCCAATTGGTGTGTAAACATGATCAAATTTCCAAAATTTTTGCAAAATTTCTTTATGAACAAGAGAACTGAACAATGATGTTTTTATTTAAATATATAATTTGGTAAGGTCAGTGCATTTTAAATGCATTTTATTGATAGGTTAATGGAACATTTTTAATTAAAAGAAATAAATAGTAAAAACCATGTGCACTCAATTTATGGAAATACAGTACATGGTATACATGTAGTATGTGCTATGTACAGGTTAAGAAACGTTAATATTGTCTCCACCAACATGCCTCTGGGTACCTTTTTGGTGAAAAAGGTGAAAAAGTAGAGCACAAACTTTACTATGGGCAACCCAGGTTAAATTCCAGGCACCAGTAAAAGGAGATTTTTCATTATAACTTGTATATAAGTTATATATGTCAATTCTTTCAGCAAATAACAAGTACAAGGTGTTTATACTGTAAACCATGATAGAGTACTTACATTTTTAACCTCTCTAAAGATTCTTTAGAGTTTCCACCCTGGGTGGCCATCTCTCTCATGGCTTGTAGTCTACATTTAATTAATTCTGTAGGGCATAGTGTAAATGAACAGAAAAAAGCAGCTCCACTCCCAGATATAGCATTTTCCAATGGATGCAAGTCATGAGTATTTTTCTTTCCAACTGCATACATAACAGTTTTTTGACAAAGTCCATAAAATAAAAATAATACTGAATTTTCTGCGATATTAGCAGTGAGAGCTGGCACTGTGCCAGCATAAAGTCCTCGGATTCCATCTTGTCTCCATGTGCGTAAAAAACAATCTAATGCGTTTTTATATAAACTTGGAAATGTCTGCATCTTGACCTTCACTGTGTCCAGAGACTGACCGACCACTACATTGGCTATTCCACCTTTCAACAGACAGAAAAATAAATCATGTTATCTGACACTACACTCTATAGGTTAGCGGTCCAATTAGAAAGGGGAACTACTGTAAATATATTTATGGTACCCGTAGTTCCCCTTGCTAATGTGACCACCAATCATGGTCTTAGAAACAATTTAGAAATGAAAGGTGTTGTGTCCTTTGGAGGAGACCTTAAAAACTGTTGCCCCTTGTCATGGTAGGTGTGGCAGATTAAAGAAACCTCCCCACATATTGTCCTGAGCACACTGCAAAGTAAAAATGTCTGCTACATCACCTACAGATGGTGATGACACAATATAAGTGAAATATTTTTAACTTGGAAGTAAAACCCCATTTAATGAATCAATCGTGTATTTACAACACAAAATGATTGTAACTACATGTATGAAACATTATGAATGTTTGTACTTGCTTTAAACATGTTAAATATTAAAACCTTGATTCATTGCCACCATTTGTCCAGTGACATTTTGGCATTTAAGGGGATCTGGTGTTAAATCGAATACAGTTTACGTAGAAAAAGATTCTCAGACATCAAACTATAGTGTTGCAATAGGTGTGGCCAAGGTATTGAGGGACATTATAATGAGGTTTTACTATACATAAAATACAAAAAACCTGGGTTAAAGTTTCCTTTACTGTACCCAGGGTTAAAACTATTTACTCTCCACTCGTGCAGACATGTAAAATTACATTAATCACATTGAACTAAATGTTTTTCTGTTACTCATCAGAGTGCAGAATTTTAAAAAATGTTCAAGTTTTATGATAAGTAAAGTTTATAAAGGGCCTCAGTGGCCAAGTGGTCTATACATAAAGCTGAAGTATATGTGTACAGATCACATCACTATTCACCATCTATGCTCCAATCCACATGCACTTGTTTCCATCAGTATATTGAGGTCGTTTGACCATATATTACTAATAATATCACAGGCATTTGTTTATGTTGTTTCTATCAGTATAGGGGGGGTTGGTTGGACCATATATTACTAATAATACTGGTATTATTTAATACTTAATAATACTTAATAATTAAGTAGTAATATATGGTCTGATGGACCCCTCTATACTAAAAGAAATAAGTGCTTATGTTCCAATTCCACTGATTAGGGCAGATCCTAGTGTGAGAAAATCTGTCACTATGCTTGCCCAAATTCAGTGGTTCTCTCAGGGATTCCTCCATCTTTCCTAAACTGACTGCCTCATAAAACTTAATCAAGCCTCTCGACCCTTTTGGTTCATGAAAAGAAAAGTTTTAAGACTTTACTACTTTAGGTATGTAAATCAAGGACAACAGACGGCAGATGGTTAACCATTAATATAGATCATCTGAGCTCAATTACAAGTGAGAAAAAATTGCCTATCAATAAAATGTTAATGTATACATATTATATACATAGTATGTATCAGTTTTATTTTCAATAGCAGGTATCACTACGAGTCACACAAGAAGTTGTAATATGGCTACTAGAATAGGACGAGACCTGATACGAAGGGTTGTACATACACACTACATGCATTCTAATGAAGGTTATTCAATATAATAAAAATAACACTTTATGTGAAAGAAATTCTATTTTACCACAAAAAAACACTGAACTATTTAATGACATATATTTTGTAGTAATGACGTCATTATTTACATTTGTCAAATCGCAGATTCCCAAATGACATCACAATGAGAAATCCGACTTTAAGTACATGACATTGTGTACTTTACTGCTAATGTTGTATCCCCACAGTGTGGTGATACAAGATTCTGTATCATACGTGTTTGATAAAACTTGTATTTCGTCAAATCAGACAGAAAAACGTCTAATGTTAGATAAAAGATATTTAGTGTGCACCCATTCACATGCAATTCAAAGACTATATTTTTCTAATTATACTAACCATTTACTCCACCAATGAAATCTATTACGGCATCTATGGCATGACTTCTTTGGTAGGTAAACCTCTCTGACTCAGGGAAAGCATCACCAAGTGGCATCGTCTCCACCACTGGCATGGGTGATATAGAATGTTCACCCGCTGGTGAGTCTGACTGCCCACCTGTCATCACAGTTTTGCTTGTAAAAAGTCTACACCTGAAACATTAAATAATAAAATTATATTGTCAACAAAATTATGATTCAATCTTCAGTTATATATGTAACAGGAGGGAGAAAACACCTGAAAAAAAATCCACTTCGTCACCGAGTGCCCTGGCTAAGGATTGAACCTGACTTTCCATGGTGAAAAGCGAGCATTCTACCACAAGGCTAAAAGATCCGAAACAGAAAGTCTGCCATAAATCACTCTATTATATCTAAAATATATATATATATATATACACACACACACAACACCATGACTACCCCAGCTTCACCACATTAGGATAGGGAAATCTCACCCATCTCTCAGAGACGAGGCTAGCATTTTATGTTATGCATTTCATTTGAAAACGGAATGTACAGTGACGTGCCAAAATTGATGCAACTTTTCATGACGTTATTGACATCAAAATGCAATGTCTCTGCAATTTTCATCTGTAACTTTTAATAGTTAAGTGAAAAAATAAAAATGACTGGCCAGAACAAATTTTTGGGTGTGTAATTGACCCTACACAAAACAAGAGTTGTCTTTCTTACTTATACTCTTCATTGTAACTGGTGTAAACAATGGAGAGCAGACGACAGGAAATGTCAGTGGAGGAGAGAAAAATTGCTATAAATTTGTATCTACAAGGAGAAAAGCAAAATAATTTGGCAAGAATGTTTGCAGTGAACAAGTCTACAATAAGCAGGCTGATCAACAAATATAATAAAGGGGAAAGTATAGAAAATAGTTCAAACAGAGGGAGGAAGTCTGTGATTGATGAAAGGGGTGACAGGATTTTAATTCGATCTGTGAAGAAAAACAGGAGGCAGACTTTGAAAGAAATTTCAGATAATTATAATGAGGCTACAACAAAGAAAATATCTATCAGGACAGTTCAGAGGAGGCTACACTTTTATGGCTATAAACGACATCGAGTTAGGAAGACCCTCACAGTCTCAGTCACCAACAGAAAACACAGGGTAAGGTGGTGTAAATTAATGAAAAATATGACAGTTGACAATTACTGGAGAAAAGTGATATTTTCTGATGAAACTCAAGTGGTTATATCAAATGAAAATCGCCTGTATGTTTGGAGAAGAGAGAATGAAGCATACCGACCAGAGTGTGTAGGGCAACGAGGTCGCAACATTCGAGTGAGTGCTATGTTCTGGGGGTGTGTCACATTTTCAGGAGTAGGTACATTGACTCCAATTCAGGGAAATATGAACAGTGATAAGTACGTTGATACACTAGATGAACATTTATGGCCAGTTGTAGTTAAACATTTTGGAAATTCAGAATTTATCTTCCAGGATGACAATGCACCATGTCATGCATCTTTGAGGACAACTACATGGAAAACTGAAAACAACTTAAATTGTCTTGATTGGCCATCTCAGTCTCCTGATCTTAATATAATTGAAAATGTGTGGCACATTCTGAAAATCAGGTTAAAGAGACAATTAGACACCATTCACTCAAGAGAAGATTTGATACATGAAGTCTTGAGAATCTGGTCATCCTTAACAGTGCCTTATATTCGAGATCTTTACCACTCAATTCCTAATCGTTTAAAGGCTGTTATAACATCAAAGGGTCATATCACTAAATATTGAAAGTTTGAGGTAAGTATTTGCAGTATTTTATATTTTACAACTGATTAAATCCTTCATATTCATGATGGTAATTCATGACGTCAAGTAAAAAGTTGCATCAATTTTGGCATGTCACTGTATTTAGTTGCTAAAATTAATCCATAAATAAAGCCAGTGGATTATTCAAAGAGAATATACGATCTTTTTATCATAAATCTTAGAAATATTAAACTTCACTAACTCAAAATTATTTTGCTGAGCGACCTTCAACAACTCTTGTTTACGTTTTTGTCGGAACCGGAAGTACACACCTTCATAAACCCCCCCATTTGATTGGTTCTCCCGAAAATGAAAGTCAAGGTAAAATTTTACCACGTAGATTTCCATAAAACAGCTATACAGGAACTGTCCACCCGATACAACTGAAGTTAGCCTCTTCAACAGGGCTTATGTTACTTCATGTTTGTTGTTGCAACAGTAACACGGTATAACGTAATACCGTGCGGTATTGGGGTCAGCTGTTGGAAGAGTTAACACAGCCACGAAGAAATCCGGGGCTGTTGCGGTTTCCGTATCAGTAATTTTGCAAGTAATAATTCTTCCGGTATAATTCCCGCCTAGCTCCGGCTTCATACCTGATTACAAGTGACTTTTTTACCAGTCATATCAAAACTACCGTGAAAAAGAGATTACAGTGTCGTTTGTCACATTTGAAGAACTTAATTACAACAGTCAGAGACATATAAAACCCGAGATTGGCAACTCCTATATACCGCTATTAGCCCGCAGCGAACTATCGCGGTTCGGGGGTATTCTTGCCACTTTGATCAGGTCTGGGATCAGCCCGAAACGGGGGATCGCCCGATCGGGGGACAATCAAAGGGAAGTAATTCTTGTGGGTGTAAACGCGAGTACACAGAAGAGTTCCGATGATTGCGAGTAATACTACCTTATGTAAACATCCGGTAGATCGTACATAGATACTCGCGGTTGTCAATAAAGCTTTGTAAATCCTACAGGCAACAGAGATTAATGGCAGACATATCGGCAGTTTTTTCCAATGATGGATTGAAAGATTCAATAAAAGAAGAACAATTGAATGAAGATTTTTAATTAAACACAAATCAAATTGATTGTTAATTCAAATCTACTAAATTTACTCAATTTAAAAAAAAAATTAATACACTATTTTATCTTGTTTTTCGATCAGAGGACGACATTCATTTTGTCAGTTTTCTTCCTTTTATTTTTTGGTGTAAATGCTGAATAATTATAAGAATTTTTGTATATAGTATAAACTGAGTTCGGAATTTTAAGCACTGAAGTCATTACAAAGCCAATTTTATGATATAATCAATCGCAATAGTTAATACCTTTTTTGTTCATTATTATTATTATTTAATTATTAGTAAATATCATTATTTTGTTTGAAATAAAGAACAGGAGGCTAAATGACTAATCTTCTT
This sequence comes from Anadara kagoshimensis, assembly GCA_021292105.1. Lineage (NCBI taxonomy): Eukaryota > Metazoa > Mollusca > Bivalvia > Arcoida > Arcidae > Anadara > Anadara kagoshimensis. The sequence goes on from CM037873.1 coordinate 16,009,814, forward strand.
CAGTTTAGAATAATAATATTGGAACTAAAAGCAGGATATAAATTCACCCTACACTCCCGACATTCCGATATATAGCTACGTATACACGGGTAAAAACTGAAAAATCAAATTGCCACTAAAAGCTTAGTTAGTATATTATGGCATTGGATCATAGTTGAGAATTGAAACATATACTATTATTAGCTACATATTTACAAGCTTTTCACCTGACTTTACAAAGAATACAAGTTCTGACAAAACCTGGACACTTTATCCTGAACAATTACAAGTTATTTCATGAAAGAATGGGTAGATTGGTCAAAATTCTTTAAAAAACATTTTGGTATTTAATGGGGGGAAGACGAAATTCAGACAGAAAATTAAAAATAATATCTTCAAAGAGGTGGTTATCACACATCTGAACTAGGCAAGAAACGGCCCCTTTAGCATTTCTAAACCCGTAACTACGATGTATTTTTAACTGGAACATTTATAACCGGAAGTGCATTTTTAAGAGCTTATAACTTTTTTTCCGCACGACAGATTTTTTTTCCGCACGACAGATCTTTAGAAATATAAGTTTACTGTAACTGTTCAAAATTTTAAGTCCCCCTACTTAGAAATGAATCCCCGCGGCCGTTTTTCATAAATAGTCATCAATTTTACTCGATTTTAAGCCCGTTTCTAGGCAAACAAATGATATACGCATGCGCCACATTATAGTCATAAAAACGCTTAGACGCTTTATCCCCCGATCGGGCGATTTCGATTTATCCCCCGTTTCGGGCTGATCCCAGACCTGTTGATAAAGGATTTGTTAATTTTCATTTTTTCACTAAAATTCTAATTGCAACATGTTTATAATACTTATACCCATTGTAAGAAACAAGTTGCATACAAATTTGAAATAAATTAATTGGTTTTTATTGCATTTAAAAATGAGAGAAAAATTAAAATTTTCATCCTTTGACGGGTTGGGGGTATACTTGCCACTTTGATAAAGGATTTGTTAATTTTCAATTTTTTACTAAAGTTCTAATTGCAAAATGTTTATAATACTTATACCCATTGTAAGAAACAAGTTGCATACAAATTTGAAATAAATTAATTGGTTTATATTAAATTTAAAAATGAGAGAAAAATTGACATTTTCATCTTTTGACGGGTTGGGGGTAAACTTGCCACTTTGATAAAGGATTTGATAATTTTCAATTTTTTACTAACATTCTAATTGAAACATGTTTATAATACTTATACCCATTGTAAGAAAGAAGTTGCATACAAATTTGAAATAAATTAATTGGTTTTTATTGAATTTAAAAATGAGAAAAAATTGACATTTTCATCCTTTGACGGGTTGGGGGTATACTTGCCACTTTGATAAAGGATTTGATAATTTTCAATTTTTTACTAAAATTCTAATTGCAACTTGTTTATAAGACTTATACCCATTGTAAGAAACAAGTTGCATACAAATTTGAAATAAATTAATTGGTTTTTATGAATTTAAAAATGAGAGAAAAACTATAATTTTCATCTTTTGACGGGTTGGGAGTATACTTGCCACTTTGATAAAGGATTTGATAATTTTCAATTTTTTACTAAAATTCTAATTGCAACATGTTTATAATACTTATACCCATTGTAAGAAACAAGTTGCATACAAATTTGAAATAAATTAATTGGTTTTTATTGAATTTAAAAATGAGAGAAAAACTATAATTTTCATCTTTTGACGGGTTGGGAGTATACTTGCCACTTTGATAAAGGATTTGATAATTTTCAATTTTTTACTAAAATTCTAATTGCAACATGTTTATAAGACTTATACCCATTGTAAGAAACAAGTTGCATACAAATTTGAAATAAATTAATTGGTTTTTATTGAATTTAAAAATGAGAGAAAAACTATAATTTTCATCTTTTGACGGGTTGGGAGTATACTTGCCACTTTGATAAAGGATTTGATAATTTTCAATTTTTTACTAAAATTCTAATTGCAACATGTTTATAAGACTTATACCCATTGTAAGAAACAAGTTGCATACAAATTTGAAATAAATTAATTGGTTTTTATTGAATTTAAAAATGAGAGAAAAATTAAAATTTTCATCTTTTGACGGGTTGGGGGTATACTTCCACCTATGATAAAGAATTTTATTATTTTCAATTTTCGTGCGCTTCGTCTCTTCTCTCTCTCTCTCTCTCTCTCTCTCTGTGAAGAAAAAACTTGTGTACACGATAAGGTATTAGGGAATTAGGAATTTAATTAGTGATATCCGGTTTACGGGTAATTAATGAACATCGATAGCTCATGTAATCACTACCGATACTGAGGATGGATACACTTCGAATCTGCAAAGGGATTAGTGACGAGGGGATTCTCTCAATGAGGAATGTCCAATAAACAAGCAAAACTGCAATTAAAATTAATAAATAAATCGTTTCAATTGACTATATACTCGTGACAGTTTTTTTGTAATAAAAGAATTATATTTTTATCCAGTCCATGACAATCGGCACAGAAATAAAATTCTCACATTCGCTAAATTAATATTAGAACCACATGCAAATAAACACTTTATTTTATTTATTTATTTGTTTATTCATTTATTTGAATTGTCACTTTCATATGTATATATAAAAAATTGTATATGTTTGCAATATAAGTACTTTAGAGATTTTATTTCCAGACACATAATTAGAAATAAAATAACGTTTCTTTATTTAATGCCTGTGAAAATAAAGGTTGTTAAAATAGTGTAACAGTTTCTATAAAATTAGCTGTATATGTAAGTTAAGAAAAAAATCCAACTATTTTCTATATAAATCTCTGCAAAAAAAATCGTTATCCGTAAATCATGCCAATATTCAAAGCAATTTTGTAGAAGGATATTTGTAATTAACCTAAAAGTTTTAAAATCAAGATAAAGAAGTAATGAAAAATATCAATGTGAAATTATCATACTTTTAATTAAACGCAACTTTGCGGTTTTTTTTAATCAAAATAATGATATCTAAGTCAATTACTACCTATTTCCATACGCGAGGTTACTTCAAAGTTTACTATATACACATGCCCTGGCGGATCTCCTTGTGATCTCGATGCTAATTTGCATATCAAAAGTGGCCGCGATTTATTACGGGATTTCGTGAAGTTGCCAATCTCGGGTTTTATATGTCTCTGCAACAGTTAACCAGAAATTTTTAAAGACGTGGTAATTGGAAACTAATGTGTATGAATATTGTAAACATGACCTGCCAAATTATGAGATTCCTTCTTTATGTAACAGGAAAGAGAAAAAATTGCATGTTCTGACCGGGGATCTAACCCGGGACCTCCCACACTATAAGCGAGTGCTCTACCGCAGAGCTATCTAGGCCGCTTCATACACGACATACTCACAGGTAGCCCCGAGATTCCTCTGGCCCGAATTTTTTTTTTTTTTTTATCAATTAAATATCGTCGACCGTCCTAAAATCGAGAGCGTCCTAAGATTCGAGGCCATTTTTGTTTTCAGTTATTATACGCGAGTATCATCTCTGCAGTGACGATTTCATGCATTAAAGACAAAATTTGGGTATTTACTGTGAAACTATCCAGAAAAATCGGTTGTCTATTTTTCAGCGCTCAAATTCTTGTTGCGTTCGCAAATTTAGTTCGTTTTCTATTAGAGTCTCGAATCACGGACGGTCGAGGATATCCTATTTTGTTCCAACACAGGCCGACTTTCCTCTATCATGCCTCAGGCTCAGCAATTTGTTTACTCTAATATGGTCACACTCAGCCTTGAGATTCCTTTAATTGTTTACTGTAATATGGTCACACTCAGCCTTGAGATTCCTTTAATTGTTTACTGTAATATGGTCACGCTCAGCCTTGAGATTCCTTTAATTGTTTACTGTAATATGGTCCCGCTCAGCCTTGAGATTCTTTTAATTGTTTACTGTAATATGGTCACGCTCAGCTTTGAGATGACATTTTTAATATGACATGTACACAGTACATATTAGCTTTTTATTGAAATATTGTATAAATCATTTTTTTATTAGACATGTTTATTTTGTAGATAGCTTTAATAAAGACGAAAAAATTGAAGAAAGATATTTATCATTCCAGTATTAGGTTAGTTATAAAGTCAATTGTTATAAGTATTTTTAAACAAATAAATACATCACTATTTTAGATATTAATTACTGATATACATCTTACAAATTTGAAATCAAGAGTTTATAAAATTTTGCTCTTGTATAGAAATTTAAAATGTTCATATAGTTAAGTTTATTTATTAATTGAATGTTATTATGTAAGTCAAGATTATGGTTTATACTGAATTACAGTTTAACCTCTATTCATCACCACCATTTGATTAGACAGAATTTTGACATTGAAAATGCTTTTGAAAGTAAATCTAATGAGGTTTATAGGAGAGTTTACTGAATAAGAAGATGTTGAAGTTGTACAGTAAATGTCATATTGGGATCACATTATTTAGCTGACATATGTTTATGCCTTCACACTGATACGTTAATAAATATGTGAAGTTAGGTTCAATCTTATTAAGTCATTGCTCATTATTAAAACAACACATTTGACAATAGAGCAAAATTCTGAAACCTAGTGTATTTACACAAGCAATGCAACACACAAGTTCCAAGAGTAGTGGCCTAATTTTAAAATTTTTTTAATATCAATATATATTCTGAAGTTCTCATTGCTTTGTGGTTCCTTTTATTTATATTTCAGCTCCAGACCTTTTTGCTCATGGACTATGGAAAAGGAAAAGAAATAACAATGTCTGGTTTTATGATTTTATTTCATTTATTTTTGTTATTTTTAATTTATTTGATTTCTAACACAGACTGATAGTCTGTTTTTTTTTTAATTTTGAATATGTTTTATTTTATACAGACAAGAAGTCTGTTTTACTATGCTATAATTTTTATTTTGAATCAGACAAGAAATCTGTTACATTATGCTTTACTTTTTATTTTATGTATACAAAGTGTAACATAATGCTATACTTCTTCTTTTTTCAGATTGGAGAAAAAATCTAACATTATGCTATGCTTAAATACATGTACTTCTACATGTATATCTTGATCCCATTATCTTATTTTATTTTGCAGATTACATGTATTTACATTATGCCATTTTGTTAATGCCAGATCTAATTACTTAAAATAATAAGTGTACCAGTAATTCAAATTCATAAATTGAAAATGGTAAAAACGATTGTTACAATTTTCTAAAATCAAGAGCTTTTTTTCAATTCTAGCTATGATTTGTGCATGTTAGCATCATACTGAAAGATGAACCACTTTTGTAAAATCTGTGGTAGGATAGTAGAATTCTAGAGATAGAGATATTTGGGATTTCAAGTGGGAAGGAGGTGTAAAGTATTTTTAGCTGAGTTACAACAAAGTCACACTCGTCTAATGGTTTGTTGAATGTAGGTGGATGGACGGGCGTCAACAATTGTCTGTTACAACTCTACAGCATTCTATTCTCAACTGATTTGATTCAAATTTACAGTGTTGTTATATATTGAGATTATATTTAATGTGCTTGATAATGGCCATTTTCCTTTAATATTTGGCAGTTATGGTCCTTTATGTAATATATATCAACACTACATTTTTACCCTTCTACAGACAACAGTTCTCCATAGTTTTGTACCAAATGTATGAATCCTATATTTTATTTTAAAGAAAATGAAGAGATTGCGTTTATCACGAAAACCACCAAGAATTAAACGCATCAGTTATGATGAATCAGGAAGACATGTAGAGTATGTCAGATATAAAAACAAGGAGGAAAAGGGTAAAGAAGAGCTTTCTGGAATTGTGTCGACACAAAGTAATATGGACACCAACTCACATAAAGAGACAACAGAGGAAACATCTACACAAATTCCTAGTAAGTTTTATAAAAAAATGAAACTTTTATTACTGGTATTATCCAAAATGATAATTTTGCTTCGCATAATCCTACTTGTCAGTAAACCATGGTCCTTCCTTCAACCATAATTTGATTTACCTATTTTTTTGGATGGTTAAAATGATACAACAAGACATGACATGCATTAATAAAGAGGTTTAAATGTTTGATACTGATCTTTTCAAATCAAATGACTGGAAGAGATTTTGAAAATATGGCCTAGGTAAGGATCACCCACCACAAATTAAAAAATCTTCTGCAAACTTGGTTTTAAATCGTATAAAGTATAAATTTGACAATTCACGAGTATAACAGATCATTTGATAACTTTTTTATGTGTAATTTACTAGAAGGAGGCAAAAGTTTTGATGTTTAGTAGATAATAATTCATTTGTTACATCAGCTCTTCCTAATAGTTTTTTTTCCTATGGTGTTTTAAACATGAATGACAATTTACATATTCCTTTGTAAGTTTTTAATTTGTAATCATATCTTAAGTAATTGTATTACATAATACTTGTAGTATATTAGCAGATAATTTAGCAATTTTTACAGATACACCAAATAAAAGGCAAAAATTGACTGATGCCTGGACAAATATTAGAAACAGCCTTATCGAGGCCAGTACGGAGGAAATGGTCCCTGCAACCTTTAATTGCATGAAATGTGGGAGTTATACCCCCCAAATCATACAATGCAAAGATTGCAGTGCAGTGGCGTATTACTGCAATGGTTGCTGCCTCAACATACATGAAACTGTACTTTTTCACACGCCAAACATTTGGAAAGTAAGTGGTTAATCAATAGTGTAAAGTGTATATACAGTAACTTGCTTTTTGCATAAAATTATAACTTTTTTTCTTAATCAGACCATTAAAAACAGGTGCTCTTTGAAATAAATGAAATAAAACAAGTGTTGTCTGATATTTATGTGTTGAATACTAGAAACCGGTATTTGACTGTCTAGCTATAAATGACAAAGAGGAATTATTTCACATAGAGAGGATTTGTTTTCTTCCAATACTTAAGAGCTATGCCCTATTTTCCCTCTTTTTATTCTTCAGAGAAATGTTATTTTATACTACAAAAAATAAGTTTAGATATTAAAATTTATAGATAAATTATTTTATATCCAAATACATTTAGTATATAAATATCTAAACTAAATTTTAAAATACTATATATAAATATCTAAACTAAATTTTTGATTTGCTTCACCTCTTAATGTTATCAAATAATCTATTATGGACCTCTCTTGAGGGAACTGTTCCTCTATAATGTGTCTGGAGAGGTATAGTGCTTGAGCCAATAGGTACATTGTATTATATAGTACCTAGCTATAGTCACATGCGATGCGTTGTCATGGACAGATGATTTCTACATAAAATAGTATCCATGTAGTTATCCAAAATTTATTCAAACAAACTAACATGTGATTACTAAATGTATTAGAATCCATATATTTATTACAATCAAAAGAAACATGGGTTGCCTACAGATGTATTCTTAGCTATAATAAATAAAATAAAATGTCATTTGTTTCCATATTTTCAGAATGCTTATTGAACAATTTATATTCTTTAGGGGTCTTACTATGTTCATTTCATAGTAAAACTGTGGCATCCTTGAAAAGACTGGACCATGACTGTTCAACATCATATACAAAGGAGTGTGTATGATTGATTTGAAAGGTATAAAATTCATAATTTTACTATTAAACCCATTTTATAAGTCTTTATGTAGAAACTGTACAATACAGTTGCCAAGCACATGGTAAATGTTTTGTCAATGAATACTATAAGTTATACAGGCTTTGGCAGGTTACACGGCCCCATGTACCCCGTCAAAGATTTATGTACCCTGAGCACTTTTAATTCAGTAATTTATATTTTTCTCTAAATTAATTGATTATGGTTTTAAGCGATAATTTTTACATTCAGATATGCTAACAATATTTTATAATTGTAAATATAAGAAATAACATTCTTTGAGTATTCATTCAGTATTGTGAATACATTCAAATATAATGCAATTCTAAATTGATGAGTACAACCTTGTATTTTACAGGAGTGCAACATAAATCGTTTGCAATTTTTAAATGTGAGAAAGAGGCTCTAACAGTTGTACGTTATGGCATGTGGCCAGCATCACCAGATATCCCAAAAGTAGTTTTTCAGAAAGAACTTTTAGAATTGGCCACTGTTTTACAGATTGAAAGTCAGTTGTCCACTAAGTCCTTCTGTGATGCTTTGAAATATCTTAACAAATATCAAATCTATGATGTTAAAGAGGTAATTAAGAATTATTTTTTATCACCAGTTCACCTGCATGTAGCTAATTCACTTTTTATTCTTACATTTGCTCTTTCATTAAGGTAATCAGTTCTAAAAGGAGGAGGGAAATCAGAGTGCCGGGGAAACTACTGAATTTTAACCAAGTTTTTAATAGACTTTTTTTCTTGCACAAACAGCTGTCCTAAGGGATTTGATATCAAGCAATGATGATGTAGGAGTCATGTGTCAAAGTTTTACATGATGCGACCCTTGTCAATTGATATAAAGGCTTAATTCCATTGAACAAAATTATTTTGGAGGAAATTAGTAGTAATATTACTGAAAAGTATAGATTATATGTTTAAATGTTTTAGGTGAATAATGTAATGTTTAATGTTTAAGTGAAGGATGTATATAGGGTCCTAGTAGGTGATTGTGCCAATGAACAGGTATCATCGTTCAAACTTTGGCTATGACAAACACACAGTTGAAGGAGAAAATTTTGATAAATGTCCAGCCTGTAGTGAGGCAAGTATTTCCATATTAAAAAAAAATATTTACAGTGCTACTAATTGCAACAATAACTCTATTTAGTAAACTTGGTTTATTGATCAGTGACTTCAGTTGCTCACTGTATGGCATGAATGAATGATAAAATTCCCCTATCTTTTTACGCCGCAGCACAGAAGATGTATGAAATTGTGTTCTATGTCATTATAATGTAAACTATTTTCTACTGAAAATCAGTGTTATTACAGTTTATGGTAATTGTTTTCTGAATATGTTTTGAATAATGTTTAGTAAAGTATGTTTAGTTGAATTCATCATGCAGTCTTTTCAAGGTACACGAAGATAACATTGGCTTACATATGTATTCTATATACCGTAGTATACATTATACATAATTATTAGTAATCATCATTATACATGAACAATAGTGTTATATTAAAATCAAAAAACATCCTTTATAATACTGATAAAACTGCAATGCAAGGGTCATCTTATCACTTGTTGAAGGACACTTTGTGGAAGACTGATAACTTTCCCATTTAAACCAGAGATGATAAATGTTTTAGTTGATAATTTGTATGGCATTTTCTTGCTTTTCAGAACTTTTTTATTTGTATTTTAAGGATTCAGCACCAAATATTGTATGTATAGATGCCAATTTTGGTCTTGTACATAAAAAGTCCTCAGGGAGTCAAGGATTGGGTAATAGACGACATAAAGAGACTTCCTTCTTTTATGACCAAGATGAAGTTGACACTTTTGTTGACAGCTATAAAACTAGCAAGCAAATTGAAGTATAATCATTATGTTAACTCAAGAATTGAAACTGTTTTTCATCATCAATGGGAGCAAATCACTTAAACTACATCTTTTTGCCCCATTGCCTCCTTAACAGTTCATACCTTGACGAAAGATTAAAAAACAAATGTGAATCCTTATATTTACAATCATGAAAGTAATCTTGATTTTATTTTAGAGTTAGAAATATCATTTGGGACTATTTATGTGCATTACTACTTTTCATATAACATCATCACAGAATTATTTACACATTTACAGTTGATGGAAACATATGTCATTTTGAGAAAAGAGGTTCATATAGAGAATGATAATAAGATAACAAATATAATATTTATTGTATAATCACCCCAAAAGCATCATATAACACTTATTAGTATACTTGTATTCATGGTTGATAATGTTATGATTATTATATTATGATGTCATATTTTAGTTGACATAACTTGTGGTATTGCAACCATGTTTGTTTTAATATCATAGGTGACAAACACTTTACAGATAAAAAAAATTTAGAAAATATACAATAAACAGGATCTTACATTTATGTTTATATATAGTATTGATTTTATAAAACTAACTTGTTAAATAAAATATTTATGCAACTTGCCAAGGCTTATTGCATAAAATTTTATTCAACTGGTTTAATAACTCAAATGTAAGATCCTCTGTTGTTTACAATAAGCATATAAATTCCATTTTGCAGTTCATCAGATTTGCTAATGTAAATCTGGTTCATTCTTTGATGACCCAATAAAAACAACAGACAATTCTTAAATGAATGCATGTGGATATTGAGCAATAACACCAATGTGCCTCTTGTTTTAGGAATGTTCCAGCTTTCAAGCAGGAAATAAGCAGGAAGGTCAAAAATGCAAAACTAGATGTGACTGGTATTTTTGGCTCAGTATGCCAACATGATTTCCCACTAAAATTCTGCAACCTGCGGTATGGTGAAAGGTAATTCACAATATTTCTGTTGAAATGTATGTATGCCCTATAAAAGTTTCAATTTCCTAAGTATTTAACAAGAGGCTATGAAGGTAGAATTGTTCCAGAAAACAGTACTTGAATGTTGCTGGATTTTGTCAAATGTTTTAACTTTTTAATTTTATTTTTTTGGGGGTGGGGGGGGGGGTTCACCCAAATTTCCTTGCAGGGTACTATTCATTTTTAAATTCTTGTCAAGACTTTTTTTCTGCCTATAACCACGACACATATTTTTGTTATGTTTGTCTTTTTTGTTGAGATATATATTTCTTGCACACCAGATAGAAAAATTCCATAAAAAAGTGGTGCAAGACATCTCCATCTTTTTGCACTACCATCACTCATGCAAGATCCTCTATGTATTATTATCTTTGTTTTTGGATTTTCAGATTGGCATATCCAGTTTATTTTTTAAAAGATTTTAAACAAAGGTCCACAGAAAATAAAAAACTGTTTATGTATGATATAGCCTGTGTGTTGCATAAACACCTTTTAGTGAGTAGATATACATTTATTACAGTAATAATTTAGTTTTTAAAAGTTGACTTGTCAGTACCAATTCCTGTCAAATGTTATCTGTTTGGATCAAAGTACAGTAATAAAAAAATCCTACTTTTTTATAATGTCTAATTATTACATTGCCACAAAAAATACATACAAAATGTATGAATAAATATGTGTAACATGATTTATTGAACAATATTTATAATTGGAATTGACTTGCTTTAGATTAACCTATTTGTTTTCTATTCTAGTTTTAAAGAAGGCTGTTCCATCAATTTCATATATTTGTCAGAATCTTGGATGCTATGATTTGGTTTTGCAGTAATTTTTAAATTTTTGTCACGCTAAAAATATATTTTTTATGAATATAAATATAGGAAACAAAGTTCTATTTTGGTGTATTGAAATTCATTTGATACTATAAATGAGAGTTAGTAATAGCAAATGTAACTTGAACTGAAAGCAGTATTCAATAATAAGAAGGAGAAGGATACTGTATACAATAGAGGAGTTTAACATTGTTTATTACGCATGCGCAAGGCCCGTGACCTTCCGAGATTGGACGCGATTGTACGTGATTTGCAATCGAGGGGGCAGTCGTAATAAAGGTCTAAGGCTGGTAACGCTTTTAAATGGTTAAACATTGCCGTAAATGGGATATATTTACATTCATTCATGAATAAATATATATTTTATGTGACAAAACTTTTTCTTACTAATAAATTTATATTTTCTTTAAGTCAAATATGTTAATTTTTTTAATATTTTAGAAATTAAAACTATCAAGAATTAAAATAAACAGTTAAAATTAAAAGATGATAAAAACTGAATAAACCAAATTAAAGAAGTATAATTGATATATTTTGTTTAGCATTTTAAACTTTAAAAATAAAATAAAATGGTTATGTTTGCTATAAGGACAAAGATATGATACTAATAATAGGCAGTCTATAGCTAGAAAAACAATTTTGAATACATACAAGTTTGTGGAAGAACTTTATCAGTTGTTCTTTTCTTGAAATAATATCAAAACTTATAAAGTTTACGCCGATGTGGGAGAAAATTAAATCGATATATTCTGTATACATGTATATAATTGCCTTTGACAGAATTACATTTAACTAATTTTAATTAATTAAACGAACCCAAAATTATGATGTACTTATGGCGATTACAATTACATTTTATTCTTTCCCTTACCCAATATTTGCTCCAAGAAATATGATGCTCCTCATATCTACATGTTACATTACTGTTTATTAAAAAGTTTCTCATTGATGAATTTTTTATCCCGTAATGTATTACCAAGATGATGGTGTTGAAGTCTTAATCTGTTAATTAGTATCCGTAATTCGCATACCTCCGCACACCTGTCAACATTACCGGATGACTCAATACATGACATGTACCGACAAACGACAAATGAACCCTTTTATGGTCAGCATCCATCGATAACATTAAGAATTTACAAGTATCGTTTTTATTAATTACACGAACTTCATCAAACTTATTCAATATACAAGATAATATCAAACTTATAAACTGGTAAATGAAACGTATGAATGTTAGAGAATATTGTAAAAGTATTTAGAATGTGAATAAAAAAATTAACATAAACTTTAACATTAAATATCTGTATGGTTTCAATAATTTTATCCGTTTTTTTGGTTGTCATATTTTTTTATTTTGATTTCATAAAAAATGGCATATGAAATGGTAAACGATTCATTACTTTTTAGAAAAAATCGCTATATATTTCAAACGTTTTAACTGAAGTAACCAACCATTCCCTTATAAAGTTACTTTCCAAAATAAAATTTAAAAATAAATAACTAAATAAATAAATAAATTGATAGACATGACATGAATTTTTTTCACTGTGTGTCAATAAAAAAAAAGAAAAAAAAGTAAAAAAAAAATGAATAAATAAAAAAAATAAATAAATAAAGATTTAAAATATTTAAAGTGTATATTGATGCGGCATTCAAGGTCATGTTTCAAAATTTATTTATTTATTTATTTTCAGACGAAACACTTTAAGAAAATAAAATATAATGTAGATACATACATACATGTAGGTAATAGGGGAATGCCCCCTGGCTTGCAGACGGTACACTTTCTTACCTCTAACCATAGAGAGTAATCAAGGGAGATAAAATTGTTAAACTCCCGTATTAGTTCATTTTCAATGACCTTAATGAAATCGGATTAAATGTTTTTGTTTTTTTACTTTTACTGAACCATTATATTCTTGGTAATATTCTATACAAATTGCAATTTTTCTTTATTTAGAAAAACAACATGAATGATTTATTGGAAAACACAAAACTTGTAGTACCAGTGTTCCATAGTTTTGCACACAATATGAAATGTCAGGTAACCATTTGCAGCAGTAGATAATTTTAAATAACAAATTTTTGTTATAATGCAGTTCTAAATTAGAGAATTGGTCATTAGTTGGTGGTGATTGTGTTGCACCAGGATAGTTCCTAAAATACATCTAATTTGAAATCATTTGACCTGTATTTTAGATAATTCATGACATAGAAATTTTATTTTGTTATGAATCATTGTATTTGATTAAAAATGATAGTCCTTTGGTAAAAAAGTTTAAACTTTTTAAAAGAAATGTTTCAGTCTATTTTATGCAGATGTGTCAGTATCTTCGTTGATGGATTGTAATTGTTAAACCAGTAATTACAATCTATAATTGTATTATCTTTCAGATAATCTATGGTCAAAAAAATGTAGAAAGCTGTGGGCTAGCAGATGGCGAGGGAACAGAGCGGCTGTGGGCCTATTTGAGAAAGTTTTCCAAAATTACCAAAGAAATGTCTCTCTGTAATAGGCATGACCTGTTGGTGGATGCTTTACACCATTATGCCACCAGATTACAGAACAAAATATGTAAGATAAGAAAAATAAAAATAAGTGCATTTAAGAAATATCCATAAATATCTATTTTAAGAAATAGCATTACATGTATATCCAAATCTATATGATTTGGCTGTCATTAAGCATAATCATTTAGAAGAATTTGTATTCTTGTTTTAAAAAATATAAACAAAAATCATGTAAACTACATGTATATGAGTTTAGATTTATACATAAAGTCGGAGGATAAATTGTAGCAAACTATTAATGTGATACTCAGATTTAAAGATTTGCCTAAATGTACACCATAATTTGCAATACACAAGACTTGATTATCATGTAAATGAGAAAAGACAAGTTGACCTTGTCTATATTGGTTTATCTTTACTTTTACAGTTGACAGAATTGTGGCCAGACACCAAAAAGCATCAATGCTAAAAGAGTCCTCAAAGAATTCACTTGCAAATGAAACCTTCCAAGGTATGCAGAAATGCAACTTGTACAATAAATTTAGATAATAGGATTTACAGTAGTAGACCCTACTGTATCAGTTGTACATTTAAAAATGAAAGAATTCAACATTTTACATACTGCATAATTCTGGTAGCAATTCGTTTTATTTCATTTCTTAAAATTCAATTTATAGAATTTTGAAACATCAAATCAGCACATTCAATGTTTTTACAGCCATAGCAAGTATAAACAATAATATCACTGGGTGTAGGAATATAAATGTCCATTAGGGCTGTCCATATTAACATGACATTGTAGGAAGTCAAATCATTCATATAAAAATCATGAAAATAATAGATAAAGTCTATCTAATCAAAGTAAAATTGAATTATTTTTATTTAAAAAGTAACCGAAATACAATACCAATGCATGTATATCATTTTCAAATTTATGTAAAAATTTCACAAGAAAACTTGATTAGTGTGTGTGTTTTTTACGATCTAATATTTTCAACACTTTTTATTTTGTTTAAAAGAAGAAAACTTGCTTGACCAGCTTCCAAAATGGTGTGAGGAAAGAGTCAATCTAGCTAAAGAATCAACTAATAAAGGTACTGCCTTAATACCACATTTTATATTATTTGCATTCTTCAACTTTCTAGCAATAGATGTATATTTCAAGATTGTAACAAGTTACTTGACATGATTTCCCTTTGGAAACAACAGTTTG
Organism: Anadara kagoshimensis; assembly: GCA_021292105.1. Taxonomy (NCBI): domain Eukaryota; kingdom Metazoa; phylum Mollusca; class Bivalvia; order Arcoida; family Arcidae; genus Anadara; species Anadara kagoshimensis. The sequence goes on from CM037873.1 coordinate 16,024,865, forward strand.
CCTCTGATACACTGTACATACGTAATACACTAATAATATTTTTATCTTACAATTCTATAATTACATAAAATAAAGACAAACATTCTTTCAATAATTATAAAAACGTATGTACAATTTCAAAATTTTATCTAATACAATGTATGGTTTGGTAAAAGATATGCTTTTTCTATCTACTAGATACTGTAGGGAAAAATAAAAAGGTGTTGTTTTTTTGTTTTAATACTTAGGTAACGTAGAAGCAACCCAGACAGAAGAATATAGTTGGCTACTGCATCAATCTATGAAACTGAGGTAAGACATTTGCTATAATAAATACCTGTAGCACATTCAACTGAAGTGTGTAAATTACTTATTTGTTATATTGAGGGTTGAAATAGATGATACACTAACATTACAAGGGATCTTGTTGTTTGTTATTTAATGCATTTCAAGGTATTGAAAACTTCCAAGTGTCCAACTTGTTGAAAAGTTTCATCAAAATTGGAGATATTTGATTAACATTATAATGGTTCTTGATTACTGAATGGTTTGATACTCTCTTGTTCTATTGTACCAAGTTCAAATTAAGTTAAAATAATCCAAACATTGATATTTCCATTCACAGTTTTAATTTTGAGCTTCATTAACACACAAAAAAAAAACATTATATTGCATCACACAAGTTTCAATGTAAAGAAGTTGAATATTTATGCTTGATATTTTCTCTTTAAAGAAACCAAATTGAATTAGAAAATACTCCAGAAGATAACAAGAATAAACTGTCTAAGGAACTAGAAAGGTAAGTTGTTAGATTTCAATCTACATGTATATTTCATCAGATGTGCTTGCCCAGTAATATGAGATGATTTATGATAGTCAACAAAGCTTTATATATGAAACAGAACAGTAATTATAATTTACTATATAAATGTATGTATCAATAAATTTCATTTTTCATTATGAATGTAATATGTGACTGGAGGATGAATGGAACACATTTTTCTTCTGTAATTTTGATATGGAGAATGGGAATGATGTGAAAGATTGATTAATTGAATAAAGTTTTACCTCCTTTTTAAGAATATTTCACTTATATTTGGACATTACCAGCTATATGTAAATTTAAGGTTTCCTTATCAAGTTTTACTGTTTTTTAGCATTGAAAAAAAATTGGGAAAATTAGAGAAAAAAGTCGGAATTAGCCAGAGATGGGAACTTCAAGATTGTAGTAGACTCTGTGACTCATATAAAATGAAACTTTTAAAGAAATTAAAACGACAGATGAAGATCCATGCAATAGAAAAATCATACCTGTTGTCAATGATGAAAAAATATGCTGGTAAGTATTCAAGATCATCTGGTAAAAAGCTTTTTTATTGTAAGGTGAGTATGAATCGGTGTCTTTGTAAGTTTTTATGTGGTTTGAGTTCATGTGGAAGATATCTTGGTGGAACGAAGTTTGTGCATATCAACTGATTTTGCCCACTGATGGTCACAGTAATTATTTTTGTACGACGTTTCACGATAGTGAATGCGTACTTTGCTATCGCTTTCTTCCAAGATATCGGGCTTCTTTGCTATGAAATTATAAGATATGAGTACACATGGAAATAGTGCGCCTGGTAAATGAGCGTGAAAGAAATATATCTGTTTTATCGTGAGATATGTATTCTGAGACGGGTAATGCATTTGGTTACATATGCACATTTGGAATAAATTTTTGGAATACATTTTGAAATCTAGTAAAATATTGCGATGGGATGCATCCAATAATTTCTGTAAGTTGGCAAACTGATCTCGTGTTTACAATAAAAAGTAGTGCGAAAAGTTTGCGTCCTACGATGTAAAATGATAACTTTTTATGAAATAAACAGCAATGGCAGGTTGATTTAATTAATTCTTCATGAAATCTACGGTAATTTAAATTTATTTTGAAGGGTATGATAACGTATTTTGATGTTGAGGCAATTGTGTCATATTTTAAAACTGTTTATCGATTAGATTTCACTTTCGTGAAAGGGAGATAATTCGTACAGTGAAGTGTGCAAATGACCACATGTGGATTTTTAATGCTTCACCATTAACATGAAACGGGAATATTGTGAGTGATAATCAGCAGTTTATTAAAACCCAGATTTAATAGTAAATGATCCAGTTACATACAACCACTAGAATGTTCCCCCTCTTAGCGACGGTAGGGTCTGCAAAACTCTACTTTCTCTCTATCCGAAAAGACAAAACGATCGGGTTCGACTTTATTGAATTTTAATTACTGATTGTCTTTTTCATATATTTGTGAAATTATTATTTTCTACCATTTAATTTAGCAATATGTGGTTTGGTACATTGTTTCTTTTTCCAAAAAACGTCCGTCGGACTATGCATAGATCGACCCTGTACGATGATGCAAATCGGTGGATAGTACCAAACTTCATTCAATATTTGTATTTATTTGAATTAAAATGCAATACTGGCCAAATGACCAGTCCATTGTCAGCAGTAATACATAGGTAAAATGGAGACAAAATTATTGCCAATTTTTGGTTTCATGTATGGTTGTCATAGTTATAGGTCTCTGTTAAAATACTAGTTTTAAATTGACTATAGATATTTTAACCACTGAATGTGTAATCTATACTTAAAAAATGCCAATTACTACAAGTTCCAAGAATTTTCCACTAAATTAAATACAAGAAAAAAATATTTTTGTCTCATCCTAAATGCACCATTCATTTTTATTCATTTATTATTATTTTTTTAATAGATGGACAGGATGTTTCAATAAGAATTGGAAGACAGTTACAGAGCGTTAGCAACAATCAAACTGCAGAGAGTAATTTAACTCTAAAGGATATAAGCTTGTCAACCTCAACATTTTATGATGATATCAACACTACATATCTGCCTCAAGATAAGATAAAATTAGTTGAGGCTTATACAACTTTACAGCGAGCTGAAGAAGAAATCTCACATTCTTTAATAGATATGAAAAATACAATAACTTTGATAATGAAGCAAGAACAAATTATAACTTCTAAAATTTCATATCTACAAAATTGTGAAATCTCTACTAGATTTGTTAAAGGTCAAATATGTTTGATGATATTTTTAAAAATTAGGTTTGAAAATTTACACATTCAGGCATCAGAAAGATTTTCGAAATTCATAAATGTTGATGACTTTGAAGTGCCTGTTATAAGTACTATTTTACAACATATGCAAGTTGATAGTTTAGAAGCAGCAATTTCATCTGAAGACCTTGGTGATGCATTAGACCTAATAGAAGCATTTGAGGAGAAAGAAGAACAAGAAAATGGAGATGATGATTTCTTTGATGATGAGTTTGAAATAAAGTGATGTCATATTATTAAATCATCATTACTATACTTCAGCAATGAAGAGGGACCAAGAGATATATTTTTGCTTTGTCTGTCTGCATGATCAGTAGCATGCTGTAGTGAATATTGATGCAATATGTTGGTTGAAAATTAAAGTCACTCATTCAAGTTTTAGATTTTTTAGTTATTTAGAACTACATGATTGTACATAGATTGAAGGTGTGCTTATGGCATAGTATTTAGAACTACATGATTGTACATAGATTGAAGGTGTGCTTATGGCATAGTGTATTTTTGTTCATAGTTCATTCAGTATACTTCGTAAACCTTGTAGAATATTTAGTATTATTTGTTTCATGATACAGATCCCTCAAAGCATAGTGCAGGACATCACTTTAGCTCATTGGACCATAGGTAAAATGTGAAGTTCAATTTCTGTAATATTTCAGCATTTAGAGTGTAAATGAAGGTAAATTGATCATTAATTAAAGTCAATAATCCTTGTAAGTAAAAAATTGGAGACTATTTTACTTCAATATTTTAATTTTTAAACAAGTTGTTTTTGAGTAAGATTTTGATCGAGTTTACAACAGTATGCATTGTGTATTTCTAATGATTTTGAAACAAATTATCATGACAAGTATTAATCAATTTATAGCAATAAAACATGATGATTGTATGACAATTGTATGCCAACTCAGTACTAGACAAATTTATACAACCAAAAAGATATGATTCAATAAAAGGCAGTAACTTATACCAATAAATGAATAAATATATAATTGAACTAAGGATCAGTTGTCTGTCATTCTTATTAAGACTTAAATCATAATATCAATACTGTTTAATACATAATGTTCACTTATATCGCAAGTACCATATGCCCAATGATCACATGCAGGATATAAAATCAATGTATATACACATGTACTGGATAATGATCAGATATGTTATGTAACATCTATATACCAAGTATATGCTGAATAATGATCAGATAGGGGATATAACATCTATATACCAAGTATATGCTGAATAATGATCAGATACGGGATGTAACATCTATATACCAAGTATATGCTGAATAACGGTCTGATACGGGATGTAACATCTATATACCAAGTATATGCTGAATAACGGTCATATACGGGATGTAACATCTATATACCAAGTATATGCTGAATAACGGTCAGATACGGGATGTAACATCTATATACCAAGTATATGCTGAATAATGATCAGATATGTAACATATATATACCAAGTATATGCTGAATAATGATCAGATATGTAACATATATATACCAAGTATATGCTGAATAATGATCAGATATGTAACATATATATACCAAGTATATGCTGAATAATGATCAGATACGGGATGTAACATCTATATTATACCAAGTATATGCTGAATAATGATCAGATATGTAACATATAAATACCAAGTATATGCTGAATAACGGTCATATACGGAATGTAACATCTATATACCAAGTATATGCTGAATAATGATCAGATACGGAATGTAACATCTATATACCAAGTATATACTGAATAATGATCAGATACGGGATGTAACATCTATATACCAAGTATATGCTGAATAACGGTTAGATACGGGATGTAACATCTATATACCAAGTATATGCTGAATAATGATCAAATATGTAACATCTATATACCAAGTATATGCTGCATAATGATCAGATACGGGATGTAACATCTATACCAAGTATATGCTGAATAATGATCAGATACGGGATGTAACATCTATATACCAAGTATATGCTGAATAACGGTCAGATATGTAACATCTATATACCAAGTATATGCTGCATAATGATCAGATACGGGATGTAACATCTATACCAAGTATATGCTGCATAATGATCAGATACGGGATGTAACATCTATATACCAAGTATATGCTGAATAACGGTCAGATACGGGATGTAACATCTATACCAAGTATATGCTGAATAATGATCAGATACGGGATGTAACATCTATATACCAAGTATATGCTGAATAATGATCAGATACGGGATGTAACATCTATATACCAAGTATATGCTGAATAACGGTCAGATACGGGATGTAACATCTATATACCAAGTATATGCTGAATAATGATCAGATATGTAACAAATATATACCAAGTATATGCTGAATAATGATCAGATACGGGATGTAACATCTATATACCAAGTATATGCTGAATACTTATCAGATATGTTACATATATACCAAGTATATGCTGAATAACGGTCAGATACGGGATGTAACATCTATATACCAAGTATATGCTGAATAACGGTCAGATACGGGATGTAACATCTATATACCAAGTATATGCTGAATAATGATCAGATATGTAACATATATATACCAAGTATATGCCGAATAACGGTCAGATACAAGATGTAACACCTGTATACCAAGTATATGCTGAATAACGGTCATATACGGGATGTAACATCTATATACCAAGTATATGCTGAATAACGGTCATATACGGGATGTAACATCTATATACCAAGTATATGCTGAATAACGGTCATATACGGGATGTAACATCTATATACCAAGTATATGCTGAATAACGGTCATATACGGGATGTAACATCTATATACCAAGCATATGCTGAATAACGGTCAGATATGTAACATCTATATACCAAGTATATGCTGAATAACGGTCAGATACAGGATGTAACATCTATATACCAAGTATATGCTGAATAACGGTCAGATACGCGATGTAACATCTATATACCAAGTATATGCTGAATAACGGTCAGATATGTAACATCTATATACCAAGTATATGCTGCATAATGATCAGATACGGGATGTAACATCTATACCAAGTATATGCTGCATAATGATCAGATACGGGATGTAACATCTATATACCAAGTATATGCTGAATAACGGTCAGATACGGGATGTAACATCTATACCAAGTATATGCTGAATAATGATCAGATACGGGATGTAACATCTATATACCAAGTATATGCTGAATAATGATCAGATACGGGATGTAACATCTATATACCAAGTATATGCTGAATAACGGTCAGATACGGGATGTAACATCTATATACCAAGTATACGCTGAATAATGATCAGATATGTAACATATATATACCAAGTATATGCTGAATAATGATCAGATACGGGACGTAACATCTATATACCAAGTATATGCTGAATACTTATCAGATATGTTACATATATATACCAAGTATATGCTGAATAACGGTCAGATACGGGATGTAACATCTATATACCAAGTATATGCTGAATAACGGTCAGATACGGGATGTAACATCTATATACCAAGTATATGCTGAATAATGATCAGATATGTAACATATATATACCAAGTATATGCCGAATAACGGTCAGATACAAGATGTAACACCTGTATACCAAGTATATGCTGAATAACGGTCATATACGGGATGTAACATCTATATACCAAGTATATGCTGAATAACGGTCATATACGGGATGTAACATCTATATACCAAGTATATGCTGAATAACGGTCATATACGGGATGTAACATCTATATACCAAGTATATGCTGAATAACGGTCATATACGGGATGTAACATCTATATACCAAGCATATGCTGAATAACGGTCAGATATGTAACATCTATATACCAAGTATATGCTGAATAACGGTCAGATACAGGATGTAACATCTATATACCAAGTATATGCTGAATAATGATCAGATACGGGATGTAACAACTATATACCAAGTATATGCTGAATAACGGTCATATACGGGATGTAACATCTATACACCAAGTCTCACCTCACCTATCCTCTTCGTGCCCATTGGCACATAAGGTCCCGATACACCTCTTCCAATTTGGCCGGTCTTTTGCTGCTACTCTTTTCTGTGCCCATGTGGTCCATCCCAGTTGTTCTCTTTCCTGCTCTGTTGCTCTCAAGTATATGCTGAATAATGGTCAGATATGTAACATATATATACCAAGTATATGCTGAATAATGATCAGATACGGGATGTAACAACTATATACCAAGTATATGCTGAATAACGGTCATATACGGGATGTAACATCTAGATACCAAGTATATGCTGAATAACGGTCATATACGGAATGTAACATCTATATAGCAAGTATATGCTGAATAACGGTCATACACGGGATGTAACATCTATATACCAAGTATATGCTGAATAACGGTCAGATACGGGATGTAACATCTATACCAAGTATATACTGAATAATGATCAGATACGGGATGTAACATCTATATACCAAGTATATGCTGAATAACGGTCAGATACGGGATGTAACATCTATATACCAAATATATGCTGAATAACGGTCATATACGGGATGTAACATCTATATACCAAGTATATGCTGAATAATGATCAGATACGGGATGTAACATCTATATACCAAGTATATGCTGAATAACGGTCAGATATGTAACATCTATATACCAAGTATATGCTGAATAACGGTCAGATACGGGATGTAACATCTATATACCAAGTATATGCTGAATAACTGTCAGATACAAGATGTAACACCTGTATACCAAGTATATGCTGGATAATGATCAGATACGGGATGTAGCATATATATACCAAGTATATGCTGAATAATGATCAGATACGGGATGTAACATTTATACCAAGTATATGCTGAATAATGATCAGATATGTAACATATATATGCCAATTATATGCTGAATAATGATCATATATGGGATGTAACATCTATATACCAAGTATATGCTGAATAACGGTCATATACGGGATGTAACATCTATATACCAAGTATATGCTGAATAACGGTCAGATATGTAACATATAAATATACCAAGTGTATGCTGAATAACGGTCAGATACAAGATGTAACACCTGTATACCAAGTATATGCTGAATAACGGTCATATACGGGATGTAACATCTATATACCAAGTTTATGCTGAATAACGGTCATATACGGGATGTAACATCTATATACCAAGTATATGCTGAATAACGGTCAGATACGGGATGTAACATCTATATACCAAATATATGCTGAATAATGATCAGATATGTAACATATATATTATACCAAGTATATGCTGAATAATGATCAGATATGTAACATATATATACCAAGTATATGCTGAATAATGATCAGATATGTAACATATATATACCAAGTATATGCTGAATAATGATCAGATATGTAACATATATATACCAAGTATATGCTGAATAATGATCAGATACGGGATGTAACATCTATATTATACCAAGTATATGCTGAATAATGATCAGATATGTAACATATAAATACCAAGTATATGCTGAATAACGGTCATATACGGAATGTAACATCTATATACCAAGTATATGCTGAATAATGATCAGATACGGAATGTAACATCTATATACCAAGTATATACTGAATAATGATCAGATACGGGATGTAACATCTATATACCAAGTATATGCTGAATAACGGTTAGATACGGGATGTAACATCTATATACCAAGTATATGCTGAATAATGATCAAATATGTAACATCTATATACCAAGTATATGCTGCATAATGATCAGATACGGGATGTAACATCTATACCAAGTATATGCTGAATAATGATCAGATACGGGATGTAACATCTATATACCAAGTATATGCTGAATAACGGTCAGATACGGGATGTAACATCTATATACCAAGTATATGCTGAATAACGGTCAGATATGTAACATCTATATACCAAGTATATGCTGCATAATGATCAGATACGGGATGTAACATCTATACCAAGTATATGCTGCATAATGATCAGATACGGGATGTAACATCTATATACCAAGTATATGCTGAATAACGGTCAGATACGGGATGTAACATCTATACCAAGTATATGCTGAATAATGATCAGATACGGGATGTAACATCTATATACCAAGTATATGCTGAATAATGATCAGATACGGGATGTAACATCTATATACCAAGTATATGCTGAATAACGGTCAGATACGGGATGTAACATCTATATACCAAGTATATGCTGAATAATGATCAGATATGTAACATATATACCAAGTATATGCTGAATAATGATCAGATACGGGATGTAACATCTATATACCAAGTATATGCTGAATACTTATCAGATATGTTACATATATATACCAAGTATATGCTGAATAACGGTCAGATACGGGATGTAACATCTATATACCAAGTATATGCTGAATAACGGTCAGATACGGGATGTAACATCTATATACCAAGTATATGCTGAATAATGATCAGATATGTAACATATATATACCAAGTATATGCCGAATAACGGTCAGATACAAGATGTAACACCTGTATACCAAGTATATGCTGAATAACGGTCATATACGGGATGTAACATCTATATACCAAGTATATGCTGAATAACGGTCATATACGGGATGTAACATCTATATACCAAGTATATGCTGAATAACGGTCATATACGGGATGTAACATCTATATACCAAGTATATGCTGAATAACGGTCATATACGGGATGTAACATCTATATACCAAGCATATGCTGAATAACGGTCAGATATGTAACATCTATATACCAAGTATATGCTGAATAACGGTCAGATACAGGATGTAACATCTATATACCAAGTATATGCTGAATAATGATCAGATACGGGATGTAACAACTATATACCAAGTATATGCTGAATAACGGTCATATACGGGATGTAACATCTATACACCAAGTCTCACCTCACCTATCCTCTTCGTGCCCATTGGCACATAAGGTCCCGATACACCTCTTCCAATTTGGCCGGTCTTTTGCTGCTACTCTTGTCTGTGCCCATGTGGTCCATCCCAGTTGGTCTCTTTCCTGCTCTGTTGCTCTCAAGTATATGCTGAATAATGGTCAGATATGTAACATATATATACCAAGTATATGCTGAATAATGATCAGATACGAGATGTAACATCTATATACCAAGTATATGCTGAATAACGGTCAGATACGGGATGTAACATCTATATACCAAGTATATACTGAATAATGATCAGATACGGGATGTAACATCTATATACCAAGTATATGCTGAATAACGGTCAGATACGGGATGTAACATCTATATACCAAATATATGCTGAATAACGGTCATATACGGGATGTAACATCTATATACCAAGTATATGCTGAATAATGATCAGATACGGGATGTAACATCTATATACCAAGTATATGCTGAATAACGGTCAGATATGTAACATCTATATACCAAGTATATGCTGAATAACGGTCAGATACGGGATGTAACATCTATATACCAAGTATATGCTGAATAACTGTCAGATACAAGATGTAACACCTGTATACCAAGTATATGCTGGATAATGATCAGATACGGGATGTAGCATATATATACCAAGTATATGCTGAATAATGATCAGATACGGGATGTAACATTTATATACCAAGTATATGCTGAATAATGATCAGATATGTAACATATATATGCCAATTATATGCTGAATAATGATCATATATGGGATGTAACATCTATATACCAAGTATATGCTGAATAACGGTCATATACGGGATGTAACATCTATATACCAAGTATATGCTGAATAACGGTCAGATATGTAACATATAAATATACCAAGTGTATGCTGAATAACGGTCAGATACAAGATGTAACACCTGTATACCAAGTATATGCTGAATAACGGTCATATACGGGATGTAACATCTATATACCAAGTTTATGCTGAATAACGGTCATATACGGGATGTAACATCTATATACCAAGTATATGCTGAATAACGGTCAGATACGGGATGTAACATCTATATACCAAATATATGCTGAATAATGATCAGATATGTAACATATATATACCAAGTATATGCTGAATAATGATCAGATATGTAACATATATATACCAAGTATATGCTGAATAATGATCAGATACGGGATGTAACATCTATATACCAAGTATATGCTGAATAACGGTCAGATACGGGATGTAACATCTATATACCAAGTATATGCTGAATAATGATCAGATATGTAACAAATATATACCAAGTATATGCTGAATAATGATCAGATACGGGATGTAACATCTATATACCAAGTATATGCTGAATACTTATCAGATATGTTACATATATATACCAAGTATATGCTGAATAACGGTCAGATACGGGATGTAACATCTATATACCAAGTATATGCTGAATAACGGTCAGATACGGGATGTAACATCTATATACCAAGTATATGCTGAATAATGATCAGATATGTAACATATATATACCAAGTATATGCCGAATAACGGTCAGATACAAGATGTAACACCTGTATACCAAGTATATGCTGAATAACGGTCATATACGGGATGTAACATCTATATACCAAGTATATGCTGAATAACGGTCATATACGGGATGTAACATCTATATACCAAGTATATGCTGAATAACGGTCATATACGGGATGTAACATCTATATACCAAGTATATGCTGAATAACGGTCATATACGGGATGTAACATCTATATACCAAGCATATGCTGAATAACGGTCAGATATGTAACATCTATATACCAAGTATATGCTGAATAACGGTCAGATACAGGATGTAACATCTATATACCAAGTATATGCTGAATAACGGTCAGATACGCGATGTAACATCTATATACCAAGTATATGCTGAATAACGGTCAGATATGTAACATCTATATACCAAGTATATGCTGCATAATGATCAGATACGGGATGTAACATCTATACCAAGTATATGCTGCATAATGATCAGATACGGGATGTAACATCTATATACCAAGTATATGCTGAATAACGGTCAGATACGGGATGTAACATCTATACCAAGTATATGCTGAATAATGATCAGATACGGGATGTAACATCTATATACCAAGTATATGCTGAATAACGGTCAGATACGGGATGTAACATCTATATACCAAGTATATGCTGAATAACGGTCATATACGGGATGTAACATCTATATACCAAGCATATGCTGAATAACGGTCAGATATGTAACATCTATATACCAAGTATATGCTGAATAACGGTCAGATACAGGATGTAACATCTATATACCAAGTATATGCTGAATAACGGTCAGATACGCGATGTAACATCTATATACCAAGTATATGCTGAATAACGGTCAGATATGTAACATCTATATACCAAGTATATGCTGCATAATGATCAGATACGGGATGTAACATCTATACCAAGTATATGCTGCATAATGATCAGATACGGGATGTAACATCTATACCAAGTATATGCTGAATAACGGTCAGATACGGGATGTAACATCTATACCAAGTATATGCTGAATAATGATCAGATACGGGATGTAACATCTATATACCAAGTATATGCTGAATAACGGTCAGATACGGGATGTAACATCTATATACCAAGTATACGCTGAATAATGATCAGATATGTAACATATATATACCAAGTATATGCTGAATAATGATCAGATACGGGACGTAACATCTATATACCAAGTATATGCTGAATACTTATCAGATATGTTACATATATATACCAAGTATATGCTGAATAACGGTCAGATACGGGATGTAACATCTATATACCAAGTATATGCTGAATAACGGTCAGATACGGGATGTAACATCTATATACCAAGTATATGCTGAATAATGATCAGATATGTAACATATATATACCAAGTATATGCCGAATAACGGTCAGATACAAGATGTAACACCTGTATACCAAGTATATGCTGAATAACGGTCATATACGGGATGTAACATCTATATACCAAGTATATGCTGAATAACGGTCATATACGGGATGTAACATCTATATACCAAGTATATGCTGAATAACGGTCATATACGGGATGTAACATCTATATACCAAGTATATGCTGAATAACGGTCATATACGGGATGTAACATCTATATACCAAGCATATGCTGAATACGGTCAGATATGTAACATCTATATACCAAGTATATGCTGAATAACGGTCAGATACAGGATGAACATCTATATACCAAGTATATGCTGAATAATGATCAGATACGGGATGTAACAACTATATACCAATATGCTGATAACGGTCATATACGGGATGTAACATCTATACACCAAGTCTCACCTCACCTATCCTCTCGTGCCCATTGGCACATAAGGTCCGATACACCTCTTCCAATTTGGCCGGTCTTTTGCTGCTACTCTTGTCTGTGCCCATGTGGTCCATCCCAGTTGTTCTCTTTCCTGCTCTGTTGCTCTCAAGTATATGCTGAATAATGGTCAGATATGTAACATATATATACCAAGTATATGCTGAATAATGATCAGATACGGGATGTAACAACTATATACCAAGTATATGCTGAATAACGGTCATATACGGGATGTAACATCTAGATACCAAGTATATGCTGAATAACGGTCATATACGGAATGTAACATCTATATAGCAAGTATATGCTGAATAACGGTCATACACGGGATGTAACATCTATATACCAAGTATATGCTGAATAACGGTCAGATACGGGATGTAACATCTATATACCAAGTATATACTGAATAATGATCAGATACGGGATGTAACATCTATATACCAAGTATATGCTGAATAACGGTCAGATACGGATGTAACATCTATATACCAAATATATGCTGAATAACGGTCATATACGGGATGTAACATCTATATACCAAGTATATGCTGAATAATGATCAGATACGGGATGTAACATCTATATACCAAGTATATGCTGAATAACGGTCAGATATGTAACATCTATATACCAAGTATATGCTGAATAACGGTCAGATACGGGATGTAACATCTATATACCAAGTATATGCTGAATACTGTCAGATACAAGATGTAACACTGTATACCAAGTATATGCTGGATAATGATCAGATACGGGATGTAGCATATATATACCAAGTATATGCTGAATAATGATCGATACGGATGTAACATTTATATACCAAGTATATGCTGAATAATGATCAGATATGTAACATATATGCCAATTATATGCTGAATAATGATCATATATGGGATGTAACATCTATATACCAAGTATATGCTGAATAACGGTCATATACGGGATGTAACATCTATATACCAAGTATATGCTGAATAACGGTCAGATATGTAACATATAATATACCAAGTGTATGCTGAATAACGGTCAGATACAAGATGTAACACCTGTATACCAAGTATATGCTGAATAACGGTCATATACGGGATGTAACATCTATATACCAAGTTATGCTGATAAACGGTCATATACGGGATGTAACATCTATATACCAAGTATATGCTGAATAACGGTCAGATACGGGATGTAACATCTATATACCAAATATATGCTGAATAATGATCAGATATGTAACATATATATTATACCAAGTATATGCTGAATAATGATCAGATATGTAACATATATATACCAAGTATATGCTGAATAATGATCAGATATGTAACATATATATACCAAGTATATGCTGAATAATGATCAGATATGTAACATATATATACCAAGTATATGCTGAATAATGATCAGATACGGGATGTAACATCTATATTATACCAAGTATATGCTGAATAATGATCAGATATGTAACATATAAATACCAAGTATATGCTGAATAACGGTCATATACGGAATGTAACATCTATATACCAAGTATATGCTGAATAATGATCAGATACGGAATGTAACATCTATATACCAAGTATATACTGAATAATGATCAGATACGGGATGTAACATCTATATACCAAGTATATGCTGAATAACGGTTAGATACGGGATGTAACATCTATATACCAAGTATATGCTGAATAATGATCAAATATGTAACATCTATATACCAAGTATATGCTGCATAATGATCAGATACGGATGTAACATCTATACCAAGTATATGCTGAATAATGATCAGATACGGGATGTAACATCTATATACCAAGTATATGCTGAATAACGGTCAGATACGGGATGTACATCTATATACCAAGTATATGCTGAATAACGGTCAGATATGTAACATCTATATACCAAGTATATGCTGCATAATGATCAGATACGGGATGTAACATCTATACCAAGTATATGCTGCATAATGATCAGATACGGGATGTAACATCTATATACCAAGTATATGCTGAATAACGGTCAGATACGGGATGTAACATCTATACCAAGTATATGCTGAATAATGATCAGATACGGGATGTAACATCTATATACCAAGTATATGCTGAATAAGATCAGATACGGATGTAACATCTATATACCAAGTATATGCTGAATAACGGTCAGATACGGGATGTAACATCTATATACCAAGTATATGCTGAATAATGATCAGATATGTAACATATATATACCAAGTATATGCTGAATAATGATCAGATACGGGATGTAACATCTATATACCAAGTATATGCTGAATACTTATCAGATATGTTACATATATATACCAAGTATATGCTGAATAACGGTCAGATACGGGATGTAACATCTATATACCAAGTATATGCTGAATAACGGTCAGATACGGGATGTAACATCTATATACCAAGTATATGCTGAATAATGATCAGATATGTAACATATATATCCAAGTATATGCCGAATAACGGTCAGATACAAGATGTAACACCTGTATACCAAGTATATGCTGATAACGGTCATATACGGGATGTAACATCTATATACCAAGTATATGCTGAAAACGGTCATATACGGGATGTAACATCTATATACCAAGTATATGCTGAATAACGGTCATATACGGGATTAAATCTATATACCAAGTATATGCTGAATAACGGTCATATACGGGATGTAACATCTATATACCAAGCTATGCTGAATAACGGTCAGATAGAACATCTATATACCAAGTATATGCTGAATAACGGTCAGATACAGGATGTAACATCTATATACCAAGTATATGTGAATAATGATCAGATACGGGATGTAAAAACTATATACCAAGTATATGCTGAATAACGGGCATATACGGGATGTAACATCTATACACCAAGTCTCACCTCACCTATCCTCTTCGTGCCCATTGGCACATAAGGTCCGATACACCTCTTCCAATTTGGCCGGTCTTTTGCTGCTACTCTTGTCTGTGCCCATGGGGTCCATCCCAGTTGGTCTCTTTCCTGCTCTGTTGCTCTCAAGTATATGCTGAATAATGGTCAGATATGTAAACATATATATACCAAGTATATGCTGAATAATGATCAGATACGAGATGTAACATCTATATACCAAGTATATGCTGGAATAACGGTCAGATACGGGATGTAACATCTATATACCAAGTATATACTGAATAATGATCAGATACGGGATGTAACATCTATATACCAAGTATATGCTGAATAACGGTCAGATACGGGATGTAAACATCTATATACCAAATATATGCTGAATAACGGTCATATACGGGATGTAACATCTATATACCAAGTATATGCTGAATAATGATCAGATACGGGATGTAACATCTATATACCAAGTATATGCTGAATAACGGTCAGATATGTAACATCTATATACCAAGTATATGCTGAATAACGGTCAGATACGGGATGTAACATCTATATACCAAGTATATGCTGAATAACTGTCAGATACAAGATGTAACACCTGTATACCAAGTATATGCTGGATAATGATCAGATACGGGATGTAGCATATATATACCAAGTATATGCTGAATAATGATCAGATACGGGATGTAACATTTATATACCAAGTATATGCTGAATAATGATCAGATATGTAACATATATATGCCAATTATGCTGAATAATGATCATATATGGGATGTAACATCTTATATACCAAGTATATGCTGAATAACGGTCATATACGGGATGTAACATCTATATACATGTACCAAGTATATGCTGAATAACGGTCAGATATGTAACATATATATATACCAAGTGTATGCTGAATAACGGTCAGATACAAGATGTAACACCTGTATACCAAGTATATGCATGAATAACGGTCATATACGGGATGTAACATCTATATACCAAGTTTATGCTGAATAACGTCATATACGGGATGTAACATCTATATACCAAGTATATGCTGAATAACGGTCATATACGGGATGTAACATCTATATACCAAATATATGCTGAATAACTGTCAGATATGTAACATCTATATACCAAGATATGCCGAATAACGGTCATATACGGGATGTAACATCATTATACCAAGTATATGCTGAATAAATGGTCAGATATGTAACATCTAAATACCAAGTATATGCTGAATAACGGTCATATACGGAATGTAACATCTATATAGCAAATATATGCTGAATAACGGTCATACACGGGATGTAACATCTATATACCAAGTATATGCTGAATAACGGTCAGATACGGGATGTAACATTATATACCAAGTATATATACTGAATGATGATCATATACGGGATGTAACATCTATATACCAAGTATATGCTGAATAAAACGGTCAGATACGTGATGTAACATCTATATACCAAATATATGCTGAATAAACGGTCATATACGGAATGTAACATATATATAGCAAATATATGCTGAATAACGGTCATACACGGGATGTAAACATCTATATACCAAGTATATGCTGAATAACGGTCAGATACGGGATGTAAATCTATATACAAGTATATACTGAATGATGATCATATACGGGATGTAACATCTATATACCAAGTATATGCTGAATAACGGTCAGATACGTGATGTAACATCTATATACCAAATATATGCTGAATAACGGTCATATACGGGATGTAACATCTATATACCAAGTATATGCTGAATAATGATCAGATACGGGATGTAACATCGATATACCAAGTATATGCTGAATAACGGTCATATACGGGATGTAACATCTATATACCAAGTATATGCTGAATAACGGTCATATACGGGATGTAACATTATATACCAAGTATATGCTGAATAATGGTCAGATATGTAACATCTATATACCAAGTGTATGCTGAAAACGGTCATATACGGAATGTAACATCTATATAGCAAATATATGCTGAATAACGGTCATACACGGGATGTAACATCTATATACCAAGTATATGCTGAATAACGGTCAGATACGGGATGTAACATCTATATACCAAGTATATGCTGAATAATGATCGATACGGGATGTAACATCTATATACCAGTATATGCTGAATAACTGTCATATACGGGATGTAACATCTATATACCAAGTATATGCTGAATAATGATCAGATATGTAAACATATATATACCAAGTATATGCTGAATAACTGTCAGATACAAGATGTAACACCTGTATACCAAGTATATGCTGAATAATGATCAGATACGGGATGTAGCATATATATACCAAGTATATGCTGAATAATGATCATACGGGATGTAACATATATATACCAAGTATATGCTGAATAATGAATCAGATACGGGATGTAACATATAATACCAAAGTAAAGTATATGCTGAATAACGGTCATATACAGGATGTAACATATAAATACCAAGTATATGCTGAATAACGGTCATATACAGGATGTAACATATATATACCAAGTATATGCTGAATAATGATCAGATATGTTACATATATATACCAAGTATATGCTGAATAACGGTCATATATGTTATGTGTAACATCTATATACCAAGTATATGCTGAGTAACGGTCAGATACGGGATGTAACATCTATATACCAAATATATGCTGAATAACGGTCATATACGGGATGTAACATCTATATACCAAGTATATGCTGAATAATGATCAGATACGGGATGTAACATATCTATATACCAAGTATATGCTGAATAACGGTCAGATATGTAACATCTATATACCAAGTATATGCTGAATAACGGTCAGATACGGGATGTAACATCTATATACCAAGTATATGCTGAATAACTGTCAGATACAAGATGTAACACCTGTATACCAAGTATATGCTGGATAATGATCAGATACGGATGTAGCATATATATACCAAGTATATGCTGAATAATGATCAGATACGGGATGTAACATTATATACCAAGTATATGCTGAATAATGATCAGATATGTAACATATATATGCCAATTATATGCTGAATAATGATCATATATGGGATGTAACATCTATATACCAAGTATATGCTGAATAACGGTCATATACGGGATGTAACATCTATATACCAAGTATATGCTGAATAACGGTCAGATATGTAACATATAAATATACCAAGTGTATGCTGAATAACGGTCAGTACAAGATGTAACACCTGTATACCAAGTATATGCTGAATAACGGTCATATACGGGATGTAACATCTATATACCAAGTTTATGCTGAATAACGGTCATATACGGGATGTAACATCTATATACCAAGTATATGCTGAATAACGGTCAGATACGGGATGTAACATCTATATACCAAATATATGCTGAATAATGTTCAGATATGTAACATATATATACCAAGTATATGCTGAATAATGATCAGATATGTAACATATATATACCAAGTATATGCTGAATAATGATCAGATATGTAACATATATATACCAAGTATATGCTGAATAATGATCAGATATGTAACATATATATACCAAGTATATGCTGAATAATGATCAGATACGGGATGTAACATCTATATTATACCAAGTATATGCTGAATAATGATCAGATATGTAACATATAAATACCAAGTATATGCTGAATAACGGTCATATACGGAATGTAACATCTATATACCAAGTATATGCTGAATAATGATCAGATACGGAATGTAACATCTATACCAAGTATATGCTGCATAATGATCAGATACGGGATGTAACATCTATATACCAAGTATATGCTGAAAACGGTCAGATACGGGATGTAACATCTATACAAGTATATGCTGAATAATGATCAGATACGGGATGTAACATCTATATACCAAGTATATGCTGAATAATGATCAGATACGGGATGTAACATCTATATACCAAGTATATGCTGAATAACGGTCAGATACGGGATGTAACATCTATATACCAAGTATATGCTGAATAATGATCAGATATGTAACATATATATACCAAGTATATGCTGAATAATGATCAGATACGGGATGTAACATCTATATACCAAGTATATGCTGAATAATGATCAGATACGGGATGTAACATCTATATACCAAGTATATGCTGAATAACGGTCAGATACGGGATGTAACATCTATATACCAAGTATATGCTGAATAATGATCAGATATGTAACATATATATACCAAGTATATGCTGAATAATGATCAGATACGGGATGTAACATCTATATACCAAGTATATGCTGAATAACGGTCATATACGGGATGTAACATCTATATACCAAGTATATGCTGAATAATGATCAGATACGGGATGTAACATCTATATACCAAGTATATGCTGAATAATGATCAGATATGTAACATATAAATTCCAAGTATATGCTGAATAACGGTCAGATACGGGATGTAACATCTATATACCAAGTATATGCTGAATACTTATCAGATATGTTACATATAATACCAAGTATATGCTGAATAACGGTCAGATACGGGATGTAACATCTATATACCAAGTATATGCTGAATAACGGTCATATACGGGATGTAACATATATATACCAAGTATATGCTGAATAATGATCAGATATGTAACATATAAATACCAAGTATATGCTGAATAACGGTCAGATACGGGATGTAACATCTATATACCAAGTATATGCTGAATAATGATCAAATATGTAACATCTATATACCAAGTATATGCTGCATAATGATCAGATACGGGATGTACCATCTATATACCAAGTATATGCTGAATAACGGTCAGATACGGGATGTAACATCTATACCAAGTATATGCTGAATAATGATCAGATACGGGATGTAACATCTATATACCAAGTATATGCTGAATAATGATCAGATACGGGATGTAACATCTATATACCAAGTATATGCTGAATAACGGTCAGATACGGGATGTAACATCTATATACCAAGTATATGCTGAATAATGATCAGATATGTAACATATATATACCAAGTATATGCTGAATAATGATCAGATACGGGATGTAACATCTATATACCAAGTATATGCTGAATACTTATCAGATATGTTACATATAATTATATACCAAGTATATGCTGAATAACGGTCATATACGGGATGTAACATCTATATACCAAGTCTCACCTCACCTATCCTCTTCGTGCCCATTGGCACATAAGGTCCCGTTACACCTCTTCCAATTTGGCCGGTCTTTTGCTGCTACTCTTGCCTGTGCCCATGTGGTCCATCCAGTTGGTCTCTTTCCTGCTCTGTTGCTCTCAAGTATATGCTGAATAATGGTCAGATATGTAACATATATATATCAAGTATATGCTGAATAATGATCAGATACGGGATGTAACAACTATATACCAAGTATATGCTGAATAACGGTCATACACGGGATGTAACATCTATATACCAAGTATATGCTGAATAACGGTCAGATACGGGGATGTAACATCTATATACCAAGTATATACTGAATAATGATCAGATACGGGATGTAACATCTATATACCAAGTATATGCTGAATAACGGTCAGATACGGGATGTAACATCTATATACCAAATATATGCTGAATAACGGTCATATACGGGATGTAACATCTATATACCAAGTATATGCGAATAATGATCAGATACGGGATGTAACATCTATATACCAAGTATATGCTGAATAACGGTCAGATATGTAACATCTATATACCAAGTATATGCTGAATAACGGTCAGATACGGGATGTAACATCTATATACCAAGTATATGCTGAATAACTGTCAGATACAAGATGTAACACCTGTATACCAAGATATGCTGGATAATGATCAGATACGGGATGTAGCATATATATACCAAGTATATGCTGAATAATGATCAGATACGGGATGTAACATTTATATACCAAGTATATGCTGAATAATGATCAGATATGTAACATATATATGCCAATTATATGCTGAATAATGATCATATATGGGATGTAACATCTATATACCAAGTATATGCTGAATAACGGTCATATACGGGATGTAACATCTATATACCAAGTATATGCTGAATAACGGTCAGATATGTAACATATATATACCAAGTGTATGCTGAATAACGGTCAGATACAAGATGTAACACCTGTATACCAAGTATATGCTGAATAATGGTCAGATATGTAACATCTATATACCAAGTGTATGCTGAATAACGGTCATATACGGAATGTAACATCTATATAGCAAATATATGCTGAATAACGGTCATACACGGGATGTAACATCTATATACCAAGTATATGCTGAATAACGGTCAGATACGGGATGTAACATCTATATACCAAGTATATGCTGAATAATGATCAGATACGGGATGTAACATCTATATACCAAGTATATGCTGAATAACTGTCATATACGGGATGTAACATCTATATACCAAGTATATGCTGAATAATGATCAGATATGTAAATATATATACCAAGTATATGCTGAATAACTGTCAGATACAAGATGTAACACCTGTATACCAAGTATATGCTGAATAATGATCAGATACGGGATGTAGCATATATATACCAAGTATATGCTGAATAATGATCAGATACGGGATGTAACATATATATACCAAGTATATGCTGAATAATGATCAGATACGGGATGTAACATATAAATACCAAGTATATGCTGAATAACGGTCATATACAGGATGTAACATATAAATACCAAGTATATGCTGAATAACGGTCATATACAGGATGTAACATATATATACCAAGTATATGCTGAATCATGATCAGATATGTTACATATATATACCAAGTATATGCTGAATAATTATCAGATACGGGATGTAACATCTATATACCAAGTATATGCTGAGTAACGGTCAGATACGGGATGTAACATCTATATACCAAATATATGCTGAATAACGGTCATATACGGGATGTAACATCTATATACCAAGTATATGCTGAATAATGATCAGATACGGGATGTAACATCTATATACCAAGTATATGCTGAATAACGGTCAGATATGTAACATCTATACCAAGTATATGCTGAATAACGGTCAGATACGGGATGTAACATCTATATACCAAGTATATGCTGAATAACTGTCAGATACAAGATGTAACACCTGTATACCAAGTATATGCTGGATAATGATCAGATACGGGATGTAGCATATATATACCAAGTATATGCTGAATAATGATCAGATACGGGATGTAACATTTATATACCAAGTATATGCTGAATAATGATCAGATATGTAACATATATATGCCAATTATATGCTGAATAATGATCATATATGGGATGTAACATCTATATACCAAGTATATGCTGAATAACGGTCATATACGGGATGTAACATCTATATACCAAGTATATGCTGAATAACGGTCAGATATGTAACATATAAATATACCAAGTGTATGCTGAATAACGGTCAGATACAAGATGTAACACCTGTATACCAAGTATATGCTGAATAACGGTCATATACGGGATGTAACATCTATATACCAAGTTTATGCTGAATAACGGTCATATACGGGATGTAACATCTATATACCAAGTATATGCTGAATAACGGTCAGATACGGGATGTAACATCTATATACCAAATATATGCTGAATAATGATCAGATATGTAACATATATATACCAAGTATATGCTGAATAATGATCAGATATGTAACATATATATACCAAGTATATGCTGAATAATGATCAGATATGTAACATATATATACCAAGTATATGCTGAATAATGATCAGATATGTAACATATATACCAAGTATATGCTGAATAATGATCAGATACGGGATGTAACATCTATATTATACCAAGTATATGCTGAATAATGATCAGATATGTAACATATAAATACCAAGTATATGCTGAATAACGGTCATATACGGAATGTAACATCTATATACCAAGTATATGCTGAATAATGATCAGATACGGAATGTAACATCTATACCAAGTATATGCTGCATAATGATCAGATACGGGATGTAACATCTATATACCAAGTATATGCTGAATAACGGTCAGATACGGGATGTAACATCTATACCAAGTATATGCTGAATAATGATCAGATACGGGATGTAACATCTATATACCAAGTATATGCTGAATAACTGTCAGATACAAGATGTAACATCTATATACCAAGTATATGCTGAATAACGGTCAGATACGGGATGTAACATCTATATACCAAGTATATGCTGAATAATGATCAGATATGTAACATTATATACCAAGTATATGCTGAATAATGATCAGATACGGGATGTAACATCTATATACCAAGTATATGCTGAATAATGATCAGATACGGGATGTAACATCTATATACCAAGTATATGCTGAATAATGATCAGATACGGGATGTAACATCTATATACCAAGTATATGCTGAATAATGATCAGATATGTAACATATATATACCAAGTATATGCTGAATAATGATCAGATACGGGATGTAACATCTATATACCAAGTATATGCTGAATAACGGTCATATACGGGATGTAACATCTATATACCAAGTATATGCTGAATAATGATCAGATACGGGATGTAACATCTATATACCAAGTATATGCTGAATAATGATCAGATATGTAACATATAAATTCCAAGTATATGCTGAATAACGGTCAGATACGGGATGTAACATCTATATACCAAGTATATGCTGAATACTTATCAGATATGTTACATATATATACCAAGTATATGCTGAATAACGGTCAGATACGGGATGTAACATCTATATACCAAGTATATGCTGAATAACGGTCATATACGGGATGTAACATCTATATACCAAGTATATGCTGAATAATGATCAGATATGTAACATATAAATACCAAGTATATGCTGAATAACGGTCAGATACGGGATGTAACATCTATATACCAAGTATATGCTGAATAATGATCAAATATGTAACATCTATATACCAAGTATATGCTGCATAATGATCAGATACGGGATGTACCATCTATATACCAAGTATATGCTGAATAACGGTCAGATACGGGATGTAACATCTATACCAAGTATATGCTGAATAATGATCAGATACGGGATGTAACATCTATATACCAAGTATATGCTGAATAATGATCAGATACGGGATGTAACATCTTATACCAAGTATATGCTGAATAACGGTCAGATACGGGATGTAACATCTATATACCAAGTATATGCTGAATAATGATCAGATATGTAACATATATATACCAAGTATATGCTGAATAATGATCAGATACGGGATGTAACATCTATATACCAAGTATATGCTGAATACTTATCAGATATGTAACATATAATTATATACCAAGTATATGCTGAATAACGGTCAGATACAAGATGTAACACCTGTATACCAAGTATATGCTGAATAACGGTCATATACGGAATGTAACATCTATATACCAAGTATATGCTGAATAACGGTCATATACGGGATGTAACATCTATATACCAAGTTTATGCTGAATAACGGTCATATACGGGATGTAACATCTATATACCAAGTATATGCTGAATAACGGTCATATACGGGATGTAACATCTATATACCAAGCATATGCTGAATAACGGTCAGATATGTAACATCTATATACCAAGTATATGCTGAATAACGGTCAGATACGGGATGTAACATCTATATACCAAGTATATGCTGAATAATGATCAGATACGGGATGTAACAACTATATACCAAGTATATGCTGAATAACGGTCATATACGGGATGTAACATCTATATACCAAGTCTCACCTCACCTATCCTCTTCGTGCCCATTGGCACATAAGGTCCCGATACACCTCTTCCAATTTGGCCGGTCTTTTGCTGCTACTCTTGCCTGTGCCCATGTGGTCCATCCCAGTTGGTCTCTTTCCTGCTCTGTTGCTCTCAAGTATATGCTGAATAATGGTCAGATATGTAACATATATATATCAAGTATATGCTGAATAATGATCAGATACGGGATGTAACAACTATATACCAAGTATATGCTGAATAACGGTCATACACGGGATGTAACATCTATATACCAAGTATATGCTGAATAACGGTCAGATACGGGATGTAACATCTATATACCAAGTATATACTGAATAATGATCAGATACGGGATGTAACATCTATATACCAAGTATATGCTGAATAACGGTCAGATACGGGATGTAACATCTATATACCAAATATATGCTGAATAACGGTCATATACGGGATGTAACATCTATATACCAAGTATAGCTGAATAATGATCAGATACGGGATGTAACATCTATATACAAGTATATGCTGAATAACGGTCAGATATGTAACATCTATATACCAAGTATATGCTGAATAACGGTCAGATACGGGATGTAACATCTATATACCAAGTATATGCTGAATAACTGTCAGATACAAGATGTAACACCTGTATACCAAGTATATGCTGGATAATGATCAGATACGGGATGTAGCATATATATACCAAGTATATGCTGAATAATGATCAGATACGGGATGTAACATTTATATACCAAGTATATGCTGAATAATGATCAGATATGTAACATATATATGCCAATTATATGCTGAATAATGATCATATATGGGATGTAACATCTATATACCAAGTATATGCTGAATAACGGTCATATACGGGATGTAACATCTATATACCAAGTATATGCTGAATAACGGTCAGATATGTAATATATATATACCAAGTGTATGCTGAATAACGGTCAGATACAAGATGTAACACCTGTATACCAAGTATATGCTGAATAACGGTCATATACGGGATGTAACATCTATATACCAAGTTTATGCTGAATAACGGTCATATACGGGATGTAACATCTATATACCAAGTATATGCTGAATAACGGTCATATACGGGATGTAACATCTATATACCAAATATATGCTGAATAACTGTCAGATATGTAACATCTATATACCAAGTATATGCCGAATAACGGTCATATACGGGATGTAACATCTATATACCAAGTATATGCTGAATAATGGTCAGATATGTAACATCTATATACCAAGTATATGCTGAATAACGGTCATATACGGAATGTAACATCTATATAGCAAATATATGCTGAATAACGGTCATACACGGGATGTAACATCTATATACCAAGTATATGCTGAATAACGGTCAGATACGGGATGTAACATCTATATACCAAGTATATACTGAATGATGATCATATACGGGATGTAACATCTATATACCAAGTATATGCTGAATAACGGTCAGATACGTGATGTAACATCTATATACCAAATATATGCTGAATAACGGTCATATACGGAATGTAACATCTATATAGCAAATATATGCTGAATAACGGTCATACACGGGATGTAACATCTATATACCAAGTATATGCTGAATAACGGTCAGATACGGGATGTAACATCTATATACCAAGTATATACTGAATGATGATCATATACGGGATGTAACATCTATATACCAAGTATATGCTGAATAACGGTCAGATACGTGATGTAACATCTATATACCAAATATATGCTGAATAACGGTCATATACGGGATGTAACATCTATATACCAAGTATATGCTGAATAATGATCAGATACGGGATGTAACATCGATATACCAAGTATATGCTGAATAACGGTCATATACGGGATGTAACATCTATATACCAAGTATATGCTGAATAACGGTCATATACGGGATGTAACATCTATATACCAAGTATATGCTGAATAATGGTCAGATATGTAACATCTATATACCAAGTGTATGCTGAATAACGGTCATATACGGAATGTAACATCTATATAGCAAATATATGCTGAATAACGGTCATACACGGGATGTAACATCTATATACCAAGTATATGCTGAATAACGGTCAGATACGGGATGTAACATCTATATACCAAGTATATGCTGAATAATGATCAGATACGGGATGTAACATCTATATACCAAGTATATGCTGAATAACTGTCATATACGGGATGTAACATCTATATACCAAGTATATGCTGAATAATGATCAGATATGTAACATATATATACCAAGTATATGCTGAATAACTGTCAGATACAAGATGTAACACCTGTATACCAAGTATATGCTGAATAATGATCAGATACGGGATGTAGCATATATATACCAAGTATATGCTGAATAATGATCAGATACGGGATGTAACATATATATACCAAGTATATGCTGAATAATGATCAGATACGGGATGTAACATATAAATACCAAGTATATGCTGAATAACGGTCATATACAGGATGTAACATATAAATACCAAGTATATGCTGAATAACGGTCATATACAGGATGTAACATATATATACCAAGTATATGCTGAATAATGATCAGATATGTTACATATATATACCAAGTATATGCTGAATAACGGTCATATATGTTATGTGTAACATCTATATACCAAGTATATGCTGAGTAACGGTCAGATACGGTATGTAACATCTATATACAAAGTATATGCTGAATAATGATCAGATACGGGATGTAGCATATATATACCAAGTATATGCTGAATAATGATCAGATACGGGATGTAACATCTATATACCAAGTATATGCTGAGTAACGGTCAGATACGGTATGTAACATCTATATACAAAGTATATGCTGAATAATGATCAGATACGGGATGTAGCATATATATACCAAGTATATGCTGAATAATGATCAGATACGGGATGTAACATCTATATACCAAGTATATGCTGAATAATGATCAGATACGGGATGTAACATCTATATACCAAGTATATGCTGAATAACTGTCATATACGGGATGTAACATCTATATACCAAGTACATGCTGAATAATGATCAGATATGTTATGCAACATCTATATACCAAGTATATGCTGAATAACGGTCAGCAGATATGTTATGTAACATCTATATACAAAGTATATGCTGAATAACGGTCAGATATGTTATGTAACATCTATATACCAAGTATATGCTGAATAACGGTCAGATATGTTATGTAATATCGATATATGTTCATATAGTTTTTTTGGTTTTGTACATCATATTCACATTTTATATTTCTGGTTCCATTTGCTATTGTAGAATATTAACATTGTATATTAAAACACCATAAATTGTTTTCAAGTCATTTTATTAGGTTGTTAATAAATATCATCTTACTGCTTATATATATATATAATTTTAATTAAAAAAGCAATGGCACAATAACTGATCTTTATTGTATAAAACTAAATCCACAACACATTTAAACTCTTCAAAAATATTTCCAATAGTAACAGGATCACAGAGTTAAAGATCATTATCTCAATCCTAATTTTGAAGTGTAATTAAAAACATCAAAACTGAAAACCTCATGTCATCATTTCAAATTAATATATCAAAATAAAGCTGATTTACTAAATGAGTACATAATCCTGACTTTTGATGCTATTTAGCATAAGAGTAAAAAAACAAATAGTAAAAGTGAAGATAAATCTACTTTATTTTTACAATATCATAAAAAATCTTGAAATGCATGTAGTAGCAAAAGCACAAAGGTCAAAAGCTATGTTATGATCCATTGAACTTGACTACATCCCAGAAAATATTACAATTATAAACCTTGAGTGATAATCTTTTCAAGTAGTGAATATAAAACATGGAAAATTCAAATCTGCTGCAAAACAATGTTACACTGCATGACCTTGAAACTTTACATTATGAATCTTGATTTTATTTCACCATTGTAATTCTTATGAAACATATAACATAGAAACTTGAAAACATTTCACAAAATATGATTGAGATAGCAAAATTTAAGCTCATTATTAAAATAAGGTGCTTGACATAGGCTGCATTGATAAAAACAAATCTTCAATATCCAATAAACAAGAGGCCCAAGGGCATTAATGCTCACCTGAGGGTATGCCATATCTCATGTACAAGTTCAGTGGACAATCACTTTAATTACTGTTTCAATTTTCAGCAGTTAAGACTCAATGCAAGGGTATTTGCCAATTAATTATTACTTGTCCTAAAATGCTACAATACATCGAAATATCTAAGGTATAGCTAAAGTAAACATGATAAATGTATAGACCGCTAGTTAAAAGTAAAAAGGCAAAAAATTATCCCTTTTGAATATTGTCATATATCAAAATAATTGTAAAGCAAATACCTACAATATTCGAATATATATGCCTGTACAAAAAGTTAATAGTTTTTTAGATAATTAATCATTTCAGTATATGTTTGCATCTATGACCTTGATTTTGAAACCCATGACCTTCATTCTTATATCAAAATGACCGTTGTGCAAATGCTTACAATATTGTAATATACATGCCTATACTAAAAGTTGATAGTTTTCAAAATATATTGACAAATACAAAAATTTTAGCAATTTCCCCCTTCAGAACCTTGCAATTTCCCCATTTTGGCCATTACAGTTACAACTTGTGCAAATCTATAACTAGGTGCCTTAAGTATGTTGAACATAAAATATCTAAGCTATATCTCATGTAAGTTCAAAGGAGATGATTTTTAAAGATTTTAACAATTTTCCCCTTTATGGGGCCCCAAGGGGACATTCTCACCTAGACATCATTACTGCCAAATATCATCCAATTTAGCTACGTTGTTTTGAAGGAGTTGATTAATATGTGAAAAGTTTACACCCAAGGCACACAGACAAAGATAGATGGCAATAGCTCATCTGAACCTATGGCCCAGGTGAGCTAAAATTTATAGTTTCTCAGATATATTGACAAATACACTAGTTTTAGCAATTTCCCCTTTAAATACCTTATCATTTCCCCATTTTGGCTCCTACACCTACAATTTGTGCAAATCTGAAACTTAAGGTGCCCTAAGTGTGTTTTACATAAAATATCTAAGCTACATCTCTTGTAGGTCGAGGAGATTTTTTTTACAGTTACATATGCCTTCATCATGATGTGTCCATGAGATAAGCACTTTTACACTAATTGCTGTAATAATTTTAAACAAAACAATTCAATCTCACTTGACCCTTAGGATTGTGTTAATAGATCATTCTTTTAATCTCAAAATGCAAGATTGATACACGAAATGTTTTAAAAATATTGATTAAATGGTTAACAGATATTGCAAATAACTTGCAAATCACATAACATTTAAGTCCATTTAATAAGGTTTAAATAAATTTTACAATTTTTCAAAATTTGTGCTCTTTCCCAAAAAATGTAAACAATGTAAAAAAATATTTTTAAAAATCTGTATATATGTTGAAGTTCTATCCTGATGGAAGATTTATTCAAAATTTGAAGACAAAACTTTGAAATTGTATCTATATAACAGTTACAGCATTCAATTAAAATTCACAGCTTTTCTCTCAGAATCCAAAATTTTTATTCAAAAATATTTGACAAGTATTGATTAAATGGTTACAGATATCAGAATTACTTCAAGCTAAAATAAGAAAATCATCAATACATTTTCTCAAAATTTGCTATTTTTTACCCAAAAATCAGGCAACCATAAAATGTATAGTAAAATGTTACAAATATTTAACAATGTCATTGACTGAAGCAGTGTACCAAATTTCATACCAATATCTGAAATAATAAAGTCATAAAAGCAGTTTCTCAAAGTCTAGATTTTTTCAACAGAAAAAGCATATTTCGTCCCAAAATAAAATAAAACCATGTAACATATATTAAAGAGACTATGTTGATTTATCATGTTTATGTTGTATACAAAATTTCAAACCAATATCCGAAATAACCAAGTCATCAGTACATTTTCTCAAAATTTGCCATTTTTTCACCCAAATATCATTCGACCGTAAAATGTATAGTAAAATATGTTACATATATTTAACAACATCATAGACTGATGCTGTATACTTAACTTGCATAACAAAGCCATTAAAGCATTTTCTCAAAATCTAGATTTTTTCAACATAAAAAGCATATTTTGCCCAAGACAGAGGATGAACGATGGATGAAATGTGACAACAATAGCTCATCTTTCTGATCCTTTGATTCAGGTGAGCTAAAAAAAAAAGCTATATGTAAATTGAAATATGATCAAAAATAGCTAAAATAGGTAAAAGCAAGAGTAAACAAGACCTATTCTGAATCCAAACCTGTGTTATATGGGCATTATTACCAAAGGTACATATTTCTTGTATTACAAAATAGTATAGCTTTAGTAGGTTATAATATAAGAAATAAGTGGAAATAGTCAAAAATACTTGTACTACAGATTTTGCAACAGCTGTTAAACACATATATCAAATACTGTTGTTTTATGAAATGTTCTTCCAGCCCATGTATGAAATTTACTGACCATATATAATCCATATTAGGTCACCAACAAACTGTAATGATTATATCATACCAATTACAAATATATTTTTGTTTTGAAAATAAGGTTTTGAATAATAAAACTAAATTTTTACATCAGCACCAAGTGATTCATAAATGCTTTGTTTTTGTTAGGATATATTGAAAGTAAAGAATGTAGCAACCACATGAACATTCCATGAAACAGTCTCACTGTGTTAGGATATATTGAAAGTAACTAGAACTGTCTCTAAAAGAGGCTAATACCCCCCCCCCCCCCCCCCGCTTCCATCTTTTGATCTGGGGACAAATTGTATGTATGGCCAAATTGTAATGTGAAAAATTATTTGTATGGAAATGTTAATAATTCGGCAAAATACATGTGATGAAACTGATAATGGCAGGTGCACATGTTCTTATGATGCTCAATATCTATGCATAGTTTTAAAAAAATTGGATTATATATAATTAAGTAACTATATAATCCAGCCAAAAAAGGAGGTGCACATGTTCAAAGTATATAGAAACATCCTGTGAAGTTTCAGACTTGTTTGTTAAAAGCTGTAAGAGGAGTTGATTACACAAAATGAGTACCCCTTATATGGAATAGTGTTGAAAAATGACTAAGTTTAACTACACGTAAAATCTGAAAAAAAATATAATCCAACCAAAATAGGAGGTGCACATGTTCAATGTATATAGAAACATCTTGCAAAGTTTCAGACTTCTTGGTTAAAAGCTGTAAGAGGAGTTGATTACACAAAATGGGTACCCCTCATTCTTTTGCTCTTTTTTCTTTCATCTGTAAAAGAAAGAAAATAAATGAACTACTTTAGTATATGTATGATCAAGCTTTCTTAACTTTAGTGAAGGATAAAGTTAAAATAACATGCTCAACAGGAATGTAGTAAAGAAGCAAATGAATCAAAGAAAAATTTAACATAACTTTCATATTTTGGACAGATTGAAATTATCACCTGTACCAAGAAAGTTACTAGGGGATGTAGATTTGGGATTTGTTTGTCCATCCAACTATAAACTAGCCACCCATAAAAATTTATGTTTTGCAAATGAAGTTATTAATTTGAAATTAATTTTGAAAGTCCAGATCATGGAATAATAAAAGCTATCAAAAATTACTAAGATCAACAAAAATTTATATGTACTTAAGCTTTCACTGTTCTATTTCCTCCCTTGCTACACAATCAAAGGTGCTAGTACTTCAACTTCCTCTGCTGAAAATACATGTACATCAAAAGATAAGACCTATCATCAACACATTCTGTAAAGGACACGTGTGCTCTTTGTTTCAAATTGCATTTATTGATACTGCTTTCTTAGGTGAATAATAATCATCTCCGAAACATTGATCATGTATGTTTACACAAGGGGAATAACTTTTACAATGTAAAACACACAGATTCAGTAAATGCTACAGATAAGGCAAAGTAAGATTTAAAGAAAAAATCAACAAAAATCTTTATTGGAGTAAAGAATAATATGACAATATAACATGCAATTCTACTCAATGCAAATGTTTGAGTCTTCAGATTCTAGTTATTCACCAAACAGGTATATTATCACTTGCAACATATCTTTTCAGGACTTTTGATATGATTTATGTAGGTATTTTCTGTTTCTAATTTCTAAATTCCTTGCCACTGTGTATAACATATTTATAGGATATGCCAAATATTTAACCACTTAATCATCTTAATTACAAAAAGAATAATTTCCACATTACGTGTAAGTATAGGATGTTCTGCCATTTTAGTCTCATCTGAGAGTTTCTTCTTCAAATTCTGATGCTAGTCTGCTAAACAGAAACAAAAAAACCTTATCATTTCTATAACATATAATTTTTTCATATATTTCTCATTTTGAAAAATTTAAATCTTTATGGACATTTTAAATAATAATTCATAGTTTCCAATTCTATATAGTATTGTACACTGATCAGAATAGAGATTCCTTTTTGAATCATTAAACAACTGCATTATATATATACTGAAGTTCAATCATGGCTAAGTATGACAGGAAATGATGATCTATAAAGAAACGATCTATAGTACTCATAATAAAATCATTATAAAATTTATCCTAGTCTTAAAATAGTTTTGATGAAATGCTTCTACTCTATCAAAATTGACTTAGATAAATACAGAATGATCCAATTGTACTAACTTACATTACTTGAATTTCTTGACATGCCAAAATTTTACTAAGTTTGTCAATGTCATACGATGACGGAAATCTAAGAGGAAGAACCTCATCTGGTAGGCCTCCAATTAAAACCTTTCCTTGAAACACCTTTTTATAGGGCAAAGGCCCAACAGTTTCTGTAGCAGTAGCTGAAAAAAATGCATCATTTGGTTAGGGGCTATGATTAACATTTAATCTCAAGAAATTACATTTATTTCAAGTCATAACTATGGCTGCTTTAATGCAAACTTTGATAACATTATAACAAAAACAACAAAAGGGTTTTCCAAAGCCATAAACATAGAACTATTATAACTGAAACAAATCATTTTTGTAGTTTTTTTTTATTTTGCTGATTATCCTTAATACCTAAAAATCTCAATATTAAAATCTTAAACACTCCAATTGTTCCATTAATGTTGAAAAACTATTACAGATATACATTTTTATGAAGAAGGTTACCAAAAATATATATTCTTATCTTCATATACCCATAAAGTCTAATGCAAACAGACAGACAATGCAAATCATTTTGTGTGCAGTCTCCATTTGAGTCAATTCTCAATGTAAATATGTGTGTGTGTGTGTATATATTTATTTTCAAACCATATACATGATATAGTTTATTTAAATGTAGACTTGTTTTTTTCTTAATTCAGACAATTGCTGACTGTGTGCGTTTAAATTCATACTAGTATCAATTAACAGCAAATATCAGGGACCCCCTAGATTTTAAACGCCTTCGGCGCATCAATTTTCGACTCGGTTATAATTGGTTCCTGTCTACGCCCCTGTACACGTATATTTCGGGTACCGATGCCAACAAACACCGTGAATCACACGTGAATTTCACAAAGACGTGAGGCTGGATGTGGCCAAAGTTAACCTGCTCTTGCATTAAATAAATGGATTTTAAGTATAATAAAGCATTTATCTTCCATCTTCCTATGGTTGAGATCAATATTTCCGCTTGAAGAAACGATAATAAAAATATCCGTCTTCGCCTTCACGTTTATATCTTCGCCTTTTCTTGCGGACATGACATCGTCTTGCAGGGAAATGACACCCGAGTCTAAAAATTTAAGTAAATTTTCATTGTGTTTCAAATGTTTTTTTTTTTTTTTTTGGAGATTAGAAAAACTAACTTATTTACTAGTCTATACACTTTATATAAACCAAAATCATGTACATTATGTCTGAAAGTTATATTTATTTTTATGTAAAAAGTTAAATAACAAAGTTAGATTTACAAACATGATGCCGATGTAACTGATCACCTGTACCGCTCTCTTTAGTAAATATCTACAAGTCCGCCACCACGTTAAATGACATTCTATTCCAAATGGCGACACCATACATGTACCTTGATGCAGAATGTACAGGCGTTAACGTTCACTTATAAATATCGAGGCTGTCATCTGTTCATAGATTGTGGAGAAAATTATTGGCCTTTGGAGAGCAAACTGACAAACATAATCACACAAGGGTCTGTCCTCATTCACGGGAATTCGAACCTTGGTGGTAAGAGTCCCTAGAAGCTCAACTAAGCCATATAAGATCTGATAAGAAAGGAAAATAACATGATTTTTAAGGACCAGGTGTTCCTCTTCCCAAGGTCTGACAGCAGATTCTTTGCCTAGCAGATATTGTCATCTTTTTGCCAAATGGATTGCTATTTTTTATAACATCTGTTGAAATAATTTGATTAAATTTCTCATACTAACTGTAAAAATCAAATAAAATCAGTCGTTTAAACGAGATAATTAAGTCGTATATACGACAGCGCGACTTTCATTTCTAAATGCCGTGTAATCGACAAAAGACCAGTCACTACCCATTCTCAAGTCTTGGTCCGGCCCGACCGGAGTTCGAACCCACTACCTTCCGCATATGAAGCGAGTGCTCTACCAACTGTGTTTTTTTTTAAATTGAGATATATTTTTAATATAGAAATAGATATATCAACACATTTATTTTAAATTAAATTATAAAGACATGTCTTTATTTTGAAATAAAAACAGATATGTGTCAAATCTCTCAATATAAAAGTCACAAGTTGAAACTGAAACCCCAAAAGTCCCTTGGTTCAGTGCTTCCGTACTTTCTCGTAATATGATACGGAATGAGTTGAGTAATGACGTTTAACGTCCTAGTCAAGAATATTCCACTTATACCAGGACGTTGCCAGAGATGCAGAAATCTTGCCTGTGCGTTGCGCTGATGGCATTATACAGCAGGATTCTTTATCATGCCACGCCTTCTGTGACAAGGGACCTGGTTTTTTAAGTTCCCATCTGAAACAACCTTGACTTTTACTGTTTCGTAATGCTGAGTGCTTGACGAAAGAGCAATCAATACCCACTTTCAAGTCTTGGGTCAGACCCAGTCGGGGTTCGAACCCGCGACCTACCACTTACGGAGTTAGCACTCTACCAACTGAACTACCGTAGTTGTGGTACGGAATAAAACGTATACGTTATAAAACATGATTGTATTATCTAGTTCGATCGACTTGATTAAGTTATTTGCAACGAATAAGTACCGATTCGGATTCTATACTCGGTCCATCGTAAGCTTGATCTTTTCGGCAAGTTTTTAAAATGGTGCCGCGTTAAGCAAAACAAGTGAAATCAATGTTTTATTCTTTGTTTTGATGTTTGTGAGTCAATGGGATAGCTTGTGACATATATTGGTTAGTAAATAAAAAAAAACTGTGTATAAACCGATGGCGGATTTAAGGGGGGGGGGGGTCAGTGGCGTAGCGTGCATATTTATAAGCCAAAAATTCTGTGCTTGCACATAATGTTCAGACAAAAAATGATGAGAAAAGAAAGGGTTCTAAAAATCAGCTTAGCTGGATGTGACACAAATATCAAAACTTTTTCAATCTTTTTTTTTAGTATTAAAGATGTTCACTGTATGAATAAGAACAAACAAATGGTTTAAATCTCCTTTTACTCACGTAAATACCGTTTTAGAATGCATAAAAATGGACCAAATTGCCCTTTTTGCAAACTTGATTTTCCTGGGAAGCATGCATACAGACTACGGTGTTGTGGTGCTATTGTCGCCAGGCTTGCCAACCACTGGGGGTTGCAACCCTCCTTTGAAAAATTTAGAGAGAGAGAGAGAAAGAGAAAGCTATTGACTGATGTGACCCCAATGTTAATAACAAACCCATCGGGGCTCTGCGCTAGACCCCTCGTCTCTGGAAGCTCGCGCCATCGGCGCTAGCACCTAACATTGAAATAAGTCTCAACCCCCCTTTCAATAAATCCTGGATCCGCCCCTGTAAACCCGTAACGCATCAGCCAATCAAAGCCAAGTTTGAACGACGTATAGGTAAAGCGTACACGGGATATTGCAGAAAATTGTTCAAAATATTGGGCGATATCAAAATCATAGTGAAGTGAGCACTTTCGCATCATCACTTTGTCAATGTCTAAACAGTGTGAAATATACCAGTACCACTTTTTAAATTTAATCATTGAAATATGTTCCAAAAGTGGAATATGATATATAGAATGTATTTCAAAATTTAAAAAAAGTGGTATATGACAAGTTTATCTTATGCAATTTACCATTTTAATATAACCATTTATGTGTCCAATTGATGAATCAATGTTCCATTACATGTTAAAATGAACGAAAGTATAAATATCACTTCCAGCTTACGTTGGTGTTGTTTACAGGGGTGTTTGACTGCTTTAATGCAATATCCCGTGTACGCTGTGACACAGTGACAAAAGTGGCAATCAAGCGTTAAAAATGGCAAAAAACCCATTAAAAATGGTATGAAAATGCAAATATCAAAAACTGGACCATGCACTTATCTTTTATCTTTAATTTGAGGACAACATCAACTTTATATCAAAACTGAAATTTTCACTTTCATGACTTTTTTTCGAAAATTAAAACAATAAAAGGCCCCGTAGCATTAATTTCGAACAAATTTCATGACATGCAATTTGTCAGATATCCAATTTAATTTTCAACAAATGGCATTTTTGGGAAAAATTTTAAGGATTTTTAACATGTTCCCCATCCCGACGGGGCAAGACTATTTCGTTTTAGCCCAGAAAGTTTAGAGAATATGATTAAAATGTTAAAAGTAACACGTCACACGATGTTTGACACAAAGCTCCCCTTTGAGATCCGTTGGATACAAATACATGTTCCAACCTGTTTGTCGGTCACTTCCCAGACGAGCATAACAATGTAACAGAATTGGGGAAAAGTTCAGGGCCAAACTGGGACTCGAACCCGATACCTTCGCAATCTTTGCGGCTTGCTCTGCCGGCTGAGCTATCCGGTCACCTTTCGAGCCATATCGCCACATAATATTACTTATGTTTCTGAATGACTCGAACAAAAACCCAGGTTTACGTTTTTTTTAATTTTAGAAAGTTTATACTGCATGTATGCTTGGGCAAAGTGAAATTTTACACTCTTTGTAGCAAATTATTAAAAATGCCAAACCTAATACATTTTTATTAGTTTGTTTTCTTTATAATTTACCTATTTAACTATTTTTTAGTGAAAATTGATAAACTATGATCTAAAGTGGAGTATTGGTGTTTTAAGCCCGAGTCACTTATATCGAGTCAGTTCAGGGGTGGTGGAGGAAACCGGAATGTCTAGAGAAACCATCGACTGGCAAGCGAACTGATCTCTTTCTGCCCGAGAGGGATTCGAATCCAGACAGCGAGAAGCGCACTGATCCATACCTAAGCGCGCTTAGACAACTCGTTACCGAGTCTCCTTGATAAGTTTTATACAGCATTCGTTGTCCCAAGTGAAATAAATGGTAGAAAACCTCAGCCATACAATGTCAGATTTTTTTCTATAAAATTAAAATACGAAAATCTTTATATAAGAATTATCTTTCGCTCATTGATTGGTAAACTTAATTTTTATAATTGTTTATTCTTCAATCATCTTGGCCCCAGAGGATGTAATTAAAATTAAAATTTATAATAATTTCAAATTTTATCAAAAGTAATACAGTGGTTTTTAAATTACATTTTGTAGATTTTAATTTATTACTTTAAGTTAATTTAATTGAATTTGATTTTTTTATAATTACTGATAAGTTCAATTAACATATTTTTGAATTTCCCTTTTCAGCTGGCCCCTTTAACATCAGCCAATCAGGACAGACAGCAGCACGTGGGATGATGTAATCGCCAGAGTCATTCCGACAGGTGCCAGCTGGGTGACAAGTCGGATGAAGTTAGTGTCTTCGGTTATATTCACGTAGTGCATTTGGATTTAGCTGTTTATTGGTGATTCTTAAAATTCATGTGTTACATTTTGGATTTAAATAGCAGTTTTTTGGTGATTCAGTCAATCCATGGATTATAGATTGGATTTAGCAGTGTTCTCAACATACCGGATACAGCGTGGTGATGATGTGCAGATATCTGTGTAAGGTAAGTACATTTGTTTATTATACCCTGACATGTGCTATTTACAATAATTAATTCAAAATAACGTTTAAAGACATTTTTCATTAAAATTAAAAAATAGTACATGCACCACGTGCAATTCTCGCCGCAGTTTTCAAACGTGATAATTTTGTTGGGATTGAACACTGTTGAAAGTAGAGTCGATGCGGGTACATGCACCACGTGCAATTCTCGCCGCAGTTTTCAATCGTAAAAATTTTGTGGGGATTGAACACTGTTGAAGTAGAGTCGATGCGGGTACATGCACCACGTGCAATTCTCGCCGCAGTTTTCAAACGTGATAATTTTGTAGGGATTGAACGAGTCGATGCGGGTAATTTCGTACACTTTAGTTCTCTGTTACACACTCTTGGTTGGTCGATTAATTTATCTACATAATAAAAAATGATATAATAGGGTTGCTAAGTGAATTTTCAAAGCATATTTATTGATATTTTGACATTAAATTTGGATTCTTTGGCTTATAAGAAGCAAAAAACATTTCAGTTTTTCCCAATATCTTTATTCCTTTTAATTTTAGGATTTTTTTGAAAAACGGGGGAGGGGGGATGCATATATATATATGTTAAATGTCACAGATATTTTAGACCCCATAATGCACTTTGACTTCTCTACAAAAATTAATTTTGAAAGTGAAATAATTGGAAAATAAAATAAACTTGACATTTTGTGATTATCTTCATTCGTTATATTTTTAAACAAAAAATCTTAAAACCAAAAATAAACTTGCGGATTTTGAAAATTAAACAAGTTCATGTAACAATAACAGTATAGAATATGGCTTGCCATTACAAATGGTAATTAAGTAATAATAAAATGCAACCAACTTAGAATCTTTTTTCAACATTTCTCATTTTTCAGCCAACTTTGGACAAAAAATTTCAAATAATTGTGGGGAAAAAAGGGGGTGGGGGTGGTGGTCACTGAAGCTACAAAATATGTCATGTGTACTAAGTGACTTTCTTCTTCTGTTGGATTAGTTTAACGACTGCATGTAGGCCTCAAGCCCAATGTGCAGTCTTTGCTTTTCGCTGTTTCTTTTGATGTCTGGTTGGTTGAGGTTGCGGCGGTGGTGTAGCTGGTGGCGCCTCAGGTGGTACTGGCGATTTCAAGATACTTTTGATGAAGCTGCTGACGTCGAGGTCGTGCTGGCTGGAGCTGGTGTTGGTTGATGCCGTGGATGTTGAAGAGAGTGAATAATTGCTTGCCAGGCTGGTCGGGCGTCTCTTTGCAGGCTGGCGGTCTATCGGTGACATGTGGCTCACTTGGTTATTGGCAAAAAATATTTGCAATATTCTTGAAAATAACGAATTCTCCCCATTATGGCGCTGCGTAGAGGGAGAAGTTATTTAAGTTTTCCGATTTATTGATATCCATAAATCGATTTATTGATATCACTAATTCGTCCTTATTTTTGGATATCAATAGTGATATGGCGCTGCGTAGAGGGAGAAATTATTTAAGTTTTCCGATTTAGTGATATCCATAATTCGATTTATTGATATCAATAAATTGAATTAGTGATATCCATAAATGCAAATGTATTATTGATATCCATAAATCGAATTATAGATATCACTAATTCGATTTGATATCCAAAAATCAATTATAGATATCAATAAATCAAATTATTAATATCAATAAATATTTATTGATATCATTAAATATTAATGGATATCAATCAATCGAATTATTGATATCCATAAATGATTTATGGATATCACTAAATAGTGAACAAATAGTAAAACGGCGCCCCATAAATATGTCATGTGTACTAAGGGACTTTGTAATATGAACTAATTTTATACAAACAAATCCAGTCACCTCCATTCAGTGAACTGCCAATATGTCATGTGTACTAAGTGACTTTGTAATATGAACTAATTTTATACAAACAAATCCAATCACCTCCATTCAGTGAACTGCCAATATGTCATGTGTACTAAGTGACTTTGTAATATGAACTAATTTTATACAAACAAATCCAGCCACCTCCATTCAGTGAACTGCCAATATGTCATGTGTACTAAGTGACTTTATAATATGAACTAATTTTATACAAACAAATCCAATCACCTCCATTCAGTGAACTGCCAATATGTCATGTGTACTAAGTGACTTTATAATATGAACTAATTTTATACAAACAAATCCAGCCACCACCATTCAGTGAACTGCCAATATGTCATGTGTACTA
This sequence comes from Anadara kagoshimensis, assembly GCA_021292105.1. Lineage (NCBI taxonomy): Eukaryota > Metazoa > Mollusca > Bivalvia > Arcoida > Arcidae > Anadara > Anadara kagoshimensis. The sequence continues at coordinate 16,067,688 of CM037873.1, forward strand.
AGTGACTTTGTAATATGAACTAATTTTATACAAACAAATCCAGCCACCTCCATTCAGTGAACTGCCAATATGTCATGTGTACTAAGTGACTTTGTAATATGAACTAATTTTATACAAACAAATCCAGCCACCACCATTCAGTGAACTGCCAATATGTCATGTGTACTAAGTGACTTTATAATATGAACTAATTTTATACAAACAAATCCAGCCACCACCATTCAGTGAACTGCCAATATGTCATGTGTACTAAGTGACTTTGTAATATGAACTAATTTTATACAAACAAATCCAGCCACCTTCATTCAGTAAACTGCCAATATGTCATGTGTACTAAGTGACTTTATAATATGAACTAATTTATACAAACAAATCCAGCCACCTCATTCATAAACTGCCAATATGTCATGTGTACTAAGTGACTTTAATATGAACTAATTTTATACAAACAAATCCAGCCACCTCATTCAGTAAACTGCCAATATGTCATGTGTACTAAGTGACTTTGTAATATGAACTAATTTTATACAAACAAATCCAGCCACCTTCATTCAGTAAACTGCCAATATGTCATGTGTACTAAGTGACTTTATAATATGAACTAATTTTATACAAACAAATCCAGCCACCTCCATTCAGTAAACTGCCAATATGTCATGTGTACTAAGTGACTTTATAATATGAACTAATTTTATACAAACAAATCCAGCCACCTCATTCAGTAAACTGCCAATATGTCATGTGTACTAAGTGACTTTATAATATGAACTAATTTTATACAAACAAATCCAGCCACCCATTCAGTGAACTGCCAATATGTCATGTGTACTAAGTGACTTTATAATATGAACTAATTTTATACAAACAAATCCAGCCACCACCATTCAGTAAACTGCCAATATGTCATGTGTACTAAGTGACTTTATAATATGAACTAATTTTATACAAACAAATCCAGCCACCACCATTCAGTAAACTGCCAATATGTCATGTGTACTAAGTGACTTTGTAATATGAATTAATATTATACAAACAAATCCAGCCACCACCATTCAGTAAACTGCCAATATGTCATGTGTACTAAGTGACTTGTAATATGAATTAATATACAAACAAATCCAGCCACCTCCATTCAGTAAACTGCCAATATGTCATGTGTACTGTACTAAGTGACTTTATAATATGAACTAATTTTATACAAACAAATCCAGTCACCTCCATTCAGTAAACTGCCAATATGTCATGTGTACTAAGTGACTTTATAATATGAACTAATTTTATACAAACAAATCCAGCCACCTCCATTCAGTAAACTGCCAATATGTCATGTGTACTAAGTGACTTTATAATATGAACTAATTTTATACAAACAAATCCAGTCACCTCCATTCAGTAAACTGCCAATATGTCATGTGTACTAGTACTAAGTGACTTTATAATATGAACTAATTTTATACAAACAAATCCAGTCACCTCCATTCAGTAAACTGCCAATATGTCATGTGTACTAAGTGACTTTATAATATGAACTAATTTTATACAAACAAATCCAGCCACCTCCATTCAGTAAACTGCCAATATGTCATGTGTACTAAGTGACTTTATAATATGAACTAATTTTATACAAACAAATCCAGTCACCTCCATTCAGTAAACTGCCAATATGTCATGTGTACTAAGTGACTTTATAATAGAACTAATTTTATACAAACAAATCCAGTCACCTCCATTCAGTAAACTGCCAATATGTCATGTGTACTAAGTGACTTTGTAATATGAACTAATTTTATACAAACAAATCTAGCCACCTCCATTCAGTAAACTGCCAATATGTCATGTGTACTAAGTGACTTTATAATATGAACTAATTTTATACAAACAAATCCAGTCACCTCCATTCAGTAAACTGCCAATATGTCATGTGTACTAAGTGACTTTATAATATGAACTAATTTTATACAAACAAATCTAGCCACCTCCATTCAGTGAACTGCCAATATGTCATGTGTACTAAGTGACTTTATAATATGAACTAATTTTATACAAACAAATCCAGCCACCTCCATTCAGTAAACTGCCAATATGTCATGTGTACTAAGTGACTTTGTAATATGAACTAATTTTATACAAACAAATCCAGCCACCTCCATTCAGTAAACTGCCAATATGTCATGTGTACTAAGTGACTTTATAATATGAACTAATTTTATACAAACAAATCCAGCCACCTCCATTCAGTAAACTGCCAATATGTCATGTGTACTAAGTGACTTTATAATATGAACTAATTTTATACAAACAAATCCAATCACCTCCAGTGTTCAATCTAGAGTGCGCCATTGCGGCATTCCCGCGATTGTCGTCAGTTTGACGCGCTGGGAACGATCCCCTGGGCCGAAACGGGCGCGTTGAATTTTTATCTTCCGAGATCGTCTCGGTATTGTTTATTACAATATGTAAGCACACAAAAATATATGACGTCATAGTTTTCTGTGGTTGTCTTTGTTAGTAGTGCGCTTTATGTAAGGAAGTCCTAGACACTCGTTTTCAAGCGCCAAAGTAATGTTGATTATTTAGTCATCAAAGAGATTGGAAGCGTGACAGTTCAGCTGTCAGTTCCAAAGTTTTTACTTTGCTTCTGGATTGCAATTTCGGATATGGATTAGTATGTTTGTTTCTGATTATGAAGTGTGGTTTTGCAAGGGGGAAAACAAGCGAAAATCTAATTAAAAAACCATCCCACAAAATGACGATGAAACATCAGCAATCGTCGGCATCATCATGCAGGTGTTGCGGTTGCACGTAAATTTCATCATGGTTGGTTAGTGGTACAAAGTACAAGAAGTGGCTAAATTATGACGAAAATAAACAACGCATGACTTCTGCTTTGTGTTTTTCATTGTCTGATTATCATTACAATACTTACTGTCATCTTATTTACCATATTAAAGATGTGAAATCGTTGTCTTTCGGTTAACATAACGTTGTGTCCTTCGTCATTAGGCATTGACCCCTTACTTTAAGAATTGGCCCCCTGTTAAAGGTTGCCTGGGCCAGCATGACCCCCTGTGTCCAATTTCTAGATTGAACACTGCATCTCCATTCAGTAAACTGCCAATATGTCATGTGTACTACTGTGCATAAAGGCTATTTTGAACATGGATATATTGCGATTAAATATTTAATTCTAATTTTTTTGTTAAAATTTTAATTATATTTCAGCACAGAAAAGAGAGACTATTTCAGCACAGAAAAGAGATACCTAAGTGGAAAAAGAATATCAAAATAGTTAATTATAAATACTCCCATTAGGTGCCTCATTATCTTTTGGAAATATGTAGGTCGACCAGGTGTGAATTGGTTTTTACTCAATCACGTAGGTGAAAGGTAAATTTTTACCCAACATTCATTTGTAATTTGAGGCTCAAATGGTTAGCTTGAATACATATTTTCTGTCAAAAATGTGATTTTTTCTATATACAGACGTTAACCAAAACATGCAGCATTGACAAAAATATACTTTAGTTAGGTCTCTGAATGATGAATAAATATGCAAGCACTTCTTTCTTAAAACGTAATTTACAATATTCCATGTTCAAAATAGCCTTTATGCACAGTAAGGGACTTTGTAATATGAACTACTTTTATACAAACAAATCCAGCCACTTCCATTCAGTAAACTGCCAATATGTATGGGCGCCGTTTACTATTTATTCACTATTTAGTGATATCAATAATTCGATTTTTGGATATCCATAATTCGATTTTTTGATATCCATAAATCGATTTATTGATATCACTAATGCGTCCTTATTTTGTTATATCAATAATTCGATTTATGGATATCAATAATTCATTTATTGATATCAGGGGTGAGGAAATATCAATTTTTTTCACTTGTCCTTGGACAAGTAAACCTGGAAATTTCACTTGTCCGGACCTAAAACTTACTTGTCCAACAAAAATCTATATTTTTATGAGGTTTTGTATTCTGCCGAGTACAATGCCTTTATTGTTTATTTTTATGGATGTCAGATGCTAAAATTGAAAAGGGCTAAGTAAATATTGTGTTTTAGTTTTATATTCTGAACAAATCAGCATAACTAGTTATGTTTTAAGGAAATTTAAAAATTATTGAGTTCAATGATGTGACATCTTACTATGATTGGCTTTTAACAGTAACTACTATCAGTATATAACCATTTAACATAAAAACTTAAAAAAAATTAAGTACTTAGTCTTTCCTAGGCTTGTACTGTTAACTTTAACAACAAAAAATTACAAAGTGCACTGTCATAGAATCATAGAGTCTGTGAGAAAATTACATAACTGTACATGATGCATGTTCATCAGAAGAATATTCCTTCAATCTCTTTCTGGCAGCCTCCTCCCCACCAAGTGATTTTACAAGTTCCTGTAGCATGGGTTGAATACTGTCATTAACATGGGGTTGAGTGGAAGAACCAGGGATAGGTAAAGGCACCTTAGCCACAGACTTTACTGGAGCTTTGTGAGTACCCGTACGAAAAATTGAACCGTACTCCGGCTGGACTCGAGACGTACTCCAGCCGGAGTCCGGCTGGACTTTTAAAAGTCCAGTCGGACTAGAGACGGACACATACTTTTTCAACGTTTTTCCAGCTGGACTTTTTCTAAAGTACGGCTGGACTTTTTGACTGGGAACTTTTGGATAAAAGTCCAGCCGTACTTTTTAACTTAGAATAAGATTTCAGCAGGACTTTCATACTTAAACTTTTTATTCTATAACCGAGCCGTACTTTTGACTTAGAAGAAATTTAACTGAACCTTACTTTTGACTTAGAAAAATTTCTTTTGACTTGTAAGCAACCAGACATTTTGACTTTCAGATTTTAGCATTTAATAAGCAGAAATACTGATTATATATTATATGTTTGAATAGTACATTATAGTTTGAACTGAAATGTGCTTAGAGAACAGCTATCTACATATTAAGTTTAAGTTATTTGGTAACCATTGATGTCCTTTTTAAACAGGGTCAGCTGTATATGTATAATGTATGTTATTATTTATATAATACTAAAATTGGGTGAAATGAGAAATTCATACATGATCATGAGTTGACTTGTCTTTGAAATGTAATTACATCAATGTAATATTAATTAATAATGTCACACTGTTTGACCACTGCTCATTTTATTTGATATTGGTGATATAAAAATAAAAAGCAAACATACCAATCCATGTCCAAGTAAGGAATGACTCTCTCTCTCTCTGATACAAATTGAAACAGTAACAAATTGTATATTTCTTTCAATTTAAAAGTAAACTTCAATGTCCACCTAAAGTCTTCAGTAAAGCATTATAAATCAAATTACACAGAAATTGAAATTTACCACTAAACATCTTTAAACCAGGCCACAGAGGCAATAAATCTTTTAAGGTTGGGCGAATCTTATCATCAGTTGACAATTATGTAAAGACATCTTAATGGTCACTTTTTGAGGTCACTACTTCATGCTGTTATATCTGGGCTTCAGGAAAATTTTCAAAATTAAAAAAAAATGTATGGCTGTGTATGTTATATTTTGAGAGCAGTACTTCAGTTGTATTTTCAAAAAGTAACAAGAATCTTAAATAAAAGATGGAGAATTTGAATTACAAGAAAGAAAGTTATATCATGGAATATTTATGAGGACACATGGTAAGTTTTTTTAATTTATAATTTCAATTTTATGTTGATTTGCCACCATCTTGAACGAAAATTTAAATTTAAGAAGGGGGGGGGGATGTTTAAATCATCCTAATATTTTTTTTCTATTTATATGATCTGATGAAATATTGTTCTATATAACAATTATTCCAATAACAAAATAACAAATTTTTATTTTAAATGTAAACTAAAATTATTTTCAAAATAATGTTAAAAATTAGTTTACCCTGTCATAATTATTAAGACTGTTTAGTCAAAATTTACATTAAGCAGAGGGGTAAGAAACCAATGTTGTTTTTTTTTCTTGATTTTAACTGCATAATATTTTTTTATAAATGTATTTATTTCCTTTTGAAAGACATTATAATTCCTTTTATTTTCATGTTTGGTGTATGAATATTTCATGTAAAATTTAAATACACAACATTAACAATTATTCTTATAACAAATTTTTTAAGTAAAATTTGAATTTAATACAGAAAACTAACACATGTAATTTGAAATTCCCTTGGGTCAGAGAGCCGGAAATTTTTAATGGCATTTAAAGTAATATTATAAATGTTATACATTTGCAAATGTGCAAACATTCAGTAGCATGATTTTAGCTGGGTAATAATTATGTTATACACATGTATTTTGTTTGATTTTTCTTAAATCTAATTGTCTATGGTTTTAATGCTGATTTTAGATAATGTATGGATGCCACTTATTGCTGCAACAATAGGGACCATAGTCAAATTATGCCTAATATCATTCTTATTTTATAATTGTTATTTTTCAGACTACACAAAAGGACAGGATAATTTTAACTCAAAAACTTCACTTACCAGAAGATGAAGATAATGAAGTATATGTATTCAAAAAAGAACTTTACAGTAAAACCTTATTATCCTATATCTACAGGACTACTGGTTTTAGAGCCATGTTTAAACTTTAACATGTCTGTTAATTTTGAAATATTAAATAAATACACTTATCCATTTATACCTAATTATTGTCAGTTTTTGTATTACTTAATCTGTTAGGCCATCACATCTTGATGTACAAATGTACATGAGCTGTTCCTGAAAGGCTGGGTTACTGAAAAAACTAAACCATGGTCTTCAAGGAATGAAGTAAGGGTTAACCCAAGTTTGGATAAAATTTCAAACAAACTCAGTTTGTCTAGATTTGCAAATGTCCAACCGGACTTTTTTCAAAAAGTACGGTTGAAAAGTCCAGCCGTACTTTTAAAAAGTCCAGCTGGACTTTTAAAAATAATCATGCTCATTTAAATATTTCAAGTCAGCTATATTTCGTGAAAGTCCAGCTGGACTTTTTTCAAAAAGTACGGTTGAAAAGTCCAGCCGTACTTTTTGAAAATAGTCCTGCTCATTTAAATATTTCAAGCCGTTTTCCGGCTAGATTCGCAAAAGTCCAGCTGGACTTTTTTCAAAAAGTACGGTTGAAAAGTCCAGCCGTACTTTTAAAAAGTACGGTTAAAAAGTCCAGCTGGACTTTTTGAAAAAAGTCCTGCTCATTTAAATATTTCAAGCCGTTTTCCGGCTAGATTCGCGAAAGTCCAGCTGGACTTTCCATACATGGTAATGGAAAAAAGTCCAGCTGGACTTTTAAATAAAAGTACGGTTGGAGTCCAGCCGGAGTACGTGTCATACTTTTCGTACGGGTAATGTGCCTATTGTCAGTTTTTAACCAGTACTCAACTGCAGGCCTAGGATTAAAATCCTGAAAAGATTTACCATTTGCTATTACTCTCATCTGATGTTGCAAGTTTTCTTGGGAAAGTCTAGTTCTGAGTGGACTTTTTACAAGATTCATGCTTGAGAAAAGCCTTTCACATGAAGCTGTGGAGGGGGAGAATGTCAGAAAGATCTTGATAAGTTGATTCACATTTTTCAATGTATCTTCATTTCGTTTTAATATAGATGAATATACATCCAAAGGATGGTACTGCCTTTGTAAAGACACTTAACTTTAAGAGTTTGCCACTCATTAATAATACAGGAGGCCTGGATATCACCAAGAATGTCCTTATGATGTTCACATAGAGATTTGATTTCAGCCTTCCCATAAACACTTAATTCAGCAAGTGTTTGTGGCCATGTTCTAAAATAAAAAACCCTGTAATCAGACAAGGGAGAGCAATCAAGGTCAGAAAACCTTCTCACAATATACTGAGTAATTTTCTCAAGTAGAGTGTGAACATCATTGTCACTCTGGAAATCTGACAGAGAACCAGTCAAATGTAATTTACCATCAAATTTGTACTCTTATCAAAGAGAGTGTAGAACTCTGACAAATGGTCACCTGGCTCAACAGTCATGGAGTGTAATTTTGTGTAGAGGGCATCAACTGGCTCTTTAACTTCAAAAATCAGTAAATCTTTATTTTGAAAAAGCTTTGATGCTGCTGTTACAGTTTCCAATACATCCATCATTAAATGTATATATTTGACAAATTTCACTTGTTTCAAATCGTTCAAAATGGATTTTGCCTGACCGAACTCATCAGCCCTATTTGAATTTGAAACAACTTGTTCTAAATGTGTAAAAGTGACATGCAAATCCTTAGCCACAGCAACTAAAGCTCTAAACTTAGAAGCAACCCATCTTACAGCTTTTATTTCTGTGTGCATAAGTATTGCCTCATCAAGCACAGAAGCTAAATGTTTTGAGTTCTTCCCTCCGCTTTGGAGAAAAAGAATAAAACTTGCAGATACGTTTTATAGTATCTTCAAATTTTTTCAGATAAGGCATTTCTTTAACTGCATCTAAGACACCCAATTCCAACCTATGAGCCACACAATGTGTCACCAACACTTTGTTGCTAACCGAGTCATTGACTTTTTTGGCCACCCCATTTTTAGCCCCCATATTAACTGCAGCACCATCCAAATTTACACATACTAGTTTGAGTTTTGAATCAGCTTGACCAATATTATCAAAATCCAACCCACATTTTTGGAAGCCCCTATTAATAGCTTCAAATACTCCTTCTGCCCTGGCATTTTCAAGCTTTTCAATGCTAGCTATGCTTGTAACAGGCTCACATGATTATGGGTCCACAAATCTGATCAAAATACCCTCTTGTTCAATAACAGCACTATCAGTACTAGAATTGCTCATTAAGGAGAAATAACTGACATTTTCTAGCTGACATTTAGTGCCCTCTAAAAGTGACAGAGAAATAGATTTAATAAAGTCAGTGCATGCATCTCGATTTATATGGTCTTTCTCCAAGTCAATGCCATTTTTAATTTGCAACTGACACAAAAATGAAAAGTCAGTGTAAGGCTGGTTATGTTTTGCCACTGCATATGCAGTATTAAATAGCTTTTCATAGCGCTCAACTTCCGATTTTTTAACCTTAGAAAAAGATTTTTCTAGGGGACCAGTTTTTTTATTAACACTGTCATGCTTTAAACAGCACAAAACATGTTTACTAGATAACTGGTGAGAAGTGAGTGTGTCATGTCGGGTGATATTCTTGCCAATATAAAGACCTGATGTCTTGTCGGCAATTTGAGATTATTGTCGGCATATTGAACAAAATGCGATATCCGACTCCTCAGCTTCTACCCTCAACCAAGGAAAGTCAGTTAGCCAATTTGTTTGGAAAAGACGTTTACGTTTTTTATCTTATTCTTTGTCTTTTTCTGCTTGTGATTTTCTCTTTGGTGGTTGAACAATCAGAATTTGATTTGCCTTTGATAAAAAACGATCCATGATCGACGCCAGTTGCTATACGGCAGTCAAACATCTTGGTGAGCAAGATTTTGTTACAAACAGTGACACGACACGTGATTGGATAAAAAATTTGTAAGTAACCAATCAAAAACGCCGGTGCAAACGCTGATTTGGTTCGACTTTGTTGATGAAAATTTCACTTCCGGGGGGATAAAAAGCTGAATTTTTTGTCATGTTTAATCGAGTTTTATATGAATCAAAACAATTGTCACTTGTCCAGGGACAACTGAAATAAAAAAATACACTTGTCCGATCCCAAATCAGAACGGGTCGGGCAAGTCTGGCATAGGAATTCCGCACTCCTGGTCATCAATCATAGACACGACTGCACTTGATTAATGGCTGTTAGCATTGTACAAGCCCATTGAGTCACCTTCTGAGATTATATAGTTATACATATGTGGCTTCCCATCATTTAAGATACCAAACCAATTCACTTTTAAAGGTGTCTTGTCATACAGTGCCCCCTCCTGTCTGACATGCCCTGGAACAAGTACAGGCTGAGCAAAGTCAAATGTGTAGTGTATGCACTTCATATCTTCTCTATTAATACCACTTTTGTATTCAGCTTCAGCATCTTTGCATCTGAAAAAGAATTGCAATTTTTCATTTCACTTATTATTTTGAAATCTGGACAATGTTTACAAAATTTCATTACAAAAATAAAATAACTTGTAACTCGATTTTAATGAATATCGGTTGTCATTAAATGTCCATAAAAGTTTAATTTGAAAATGAAGTACCATAATCATAGTGTAGTCATGTATATTGCTATAACTACATAATTTCCACTCTAATCTGTTAAAATGCCTTATTAATTCAAAATTGAATCACTACCAAGAGATTTCACTTGTACATTTTTACCTGTAATCTTATGTCTGTTTTGTTTGTCATTACCTGCCCCCTTTATGCCACACAGTTTGACATATCATAAATCCATGAAGTTGACAATATATAAATATTACATTTCTGATAGGGTGACAGTCCATATTGTCACCCCGAGAAATTTCATTGTCAAACGAGGCGAAGCCCAGGTTGACAATTTATTTCGAGGGGTGACAATATGGACTGTCATCCTATCAGAAATGTAATATTTATTTTATTATACCGATTGTTGATGTTAATTATACTGTGCAACCAAAGTATACTGGATTGAAAATCATGACAGTCAGCTGTCGTCCGTAAGCAACTTGTGAGACGCTTGTAGCATTTATCATTACTTTAGAAAAGCGTTTTGTTGATTTAGAAGACGAATGCGATTGAACCGCATACACAGTTTTTCTGCGCATGTGACATTTTTCGTAATGTCAACCGCTCACGTAATGTCACCCTATGACGTCAGATTTTCTGAAATCCGAGGGTGACATTAAGTTTACTCAAACACTTATTAACCAATCAGATTTCGAGAAATTTACAAAGGTATAATAAAAGAAAATAGTAAACAAAATTTAGCAAGTAAAACAAAAATCTTGTTTATCACCTCTGTGACAACAATATACCACTGGTATATAGCTTACCTTTGCTTATAGTAATCTCTTTCTGTCTCGGCTCTGTATATGTTCAGCAAAACTTTGAGCTAGACTCAACTTTTCATCTTCTGTATTAGCCTTCAAATATAAAAATAATTGTTTTGTAAATCCTTATCTAATAATAACATGCTGTATGGAACAACTATTATGTGTATATAATGTTTTTTATAGTGGATGTTACATGAATGTGTGGAGCCCTCAGTGGTCAAGTGAACTAAAGCATTTGTTTATGGACCACAGACCCTCTCACTGCCTAAGTTCAAACCCCATTCAAGACAGGTCCTTGGGCTAGTGTGAGAATGTTTGTTGGTTTGTTTGCCAAAGGTAAGTGGTTTTCTCTGGGCACTCAGGTTTCCTCTATCATTCCCCAACCTGACTGCCTCATTGCAAGTGAGACTTTTTGACTGGGGCTTAAAACACCATTTCTAATAAAAGATGTATATACTATAAGTTCAAGAGAACTTCAAATATAAAGCATATGTTATATCTATCTGGTATTTATATATATCAAGAAATGTTATATACAAAAAATGTTTTAACAAAAGATATTTAGTAATTTTAAATTCACCTCCAGTAACTCCTTCCTGTACTTTTCACATATGTGGCATACACCAGATCTTGTCCTCATAAACTGAATGTGGGGCACACACTGCTTCCATAAGCTGCAAAAGGTGGTCTCGCTGACACTTCGAACATCCATTTCCTCTGCTATATTCAAATATTTCTTATGTACTGAGTCATATGTTTCCTGTGCGGGCAGGTAAATTGGAGGGATAATGTCAGTGACTCCTCTAGAATATGGTTGGGGTATCCCATATCTGTCTGCATATCTATAAATACAGAATATAAAACATTTTTATTTCAGCTTTACAGTATGCAAATTGGTAACTAAAAAGTTGACAATATCATTTATCTTCTCATTAAGACTATTAACTATTAAATCTGTTCTTGGGAAACTCCTTCCAGGTAGAAACATTTTATTAAATCCATGTGGACTCTACACAGTGTGATTTCTACATTCTAGATAGCTGTTTGAAAATACTTTGAAGTGAAATGCATCCAGAACCTGAAAGTATTTTCAAGACAAAACTTTTTCACTATTTTTTCAGAATTTAAATTCTGAATATCATGGGAACCATTTCTATAATAAGAGTTCTCATAATTTATTTGTCTAGGGTTTCACATGTGGCTTACATTAATTACTCATTTCTGGATACAACATTTTACAGAAGATTGAGAATTCTAGGCACCATAGGAAATTAACAATAAAATAAATTAAAGTATCAATATTTTATAATAACATTATTTTAAAATGTTATTTTGTTTTCAAATTATTTAGAATTGTTTAAAAAAAATCCAGTTAAATTTGGAAATATCAGTAGGATAGCCAACCCGGCCAGCGCATTGATTCATCAAACAAAATTTCACGCGCAGACAAAGTGAAAAAATTGTCAAAAATTTGGAATTTACTCGAGGCGGTAAAATTACATAATATTTATTTCACTGCGAGTTTGTAATACTATTTGTAGTATTTTATCGTCTTTTGAGGACAAAAGTAAGTCAATAAAGACAATTTTTATCAAAGTCGGTGAGAATTTAACAATTTAAATCGTAATTGAATGTGAGGCACCGGCGAAAAATTGAAAATTGAAACTTTAAAAAATATTATTCTGTGTACGCAGTTCCTCATGCACCAAAAATGTTTTTACATGAACGGAAAGAACTTTTTCTCACGGTTATTTTGATGTATAATTTGTCAAATAATTTTCTTTACACAAAAAACGTACCAGTTTCAAATGTCGAAAAAATCGATGACATTGCCGGATTCTCGATCATGGGCCGCCCCCTTTCCGGCTAATTTGACACAGAAAAAATGCTAAGACAGCTTCCTTATTGTATGTAATGTATAAATTTGATAATCGAGAGACGCTGTGGAGATATTTTTGTTGAAATAAAGTAAGTTTTTCCTTAAAAATATTGTATTTTCACTCCATTTCTCGTCTAATCTGCCGATTTTTTGGAACTACTTCCAGTCGGACATATTTGATTAGCATTCGTCCCGCTTCGATCACAATTTTAGCATGCAGAAAATGTCATCGTGTATTTTGGACAAAATAGTCAAGCTTTTTTGCCTTATTTGTCATGTATGATCGATCTGCATGGCTGTCGAACACATTAGATACGCATGTGTTCTAATTTTACCCATATGGACTCGGGATCTGTGCCAGCACAGTGTACAGTGAAACCTGTTCATGTAGGGCTAGTTAGGGACTCAGAATTACTGAAAATTACCAACTGATTTTGCTTTGCTGGCAAAATATAAACAGGACCTGTCTGTCATATCAGTACATATCATTGGATAAATAAGCTAACATCATTAAAAAGGGTTAGACTGGATTTTTCTTTATGAAATATTTCCCAAAATGAGGAAACATCTCCCATGTTAGTTTAGCCAGAGTCAACACAACATTGGTCTTTATTATTTAAATTTTTGTTTCTGTTCTAATGCCAATAACCCCGGCATTATTATTTTAGTACAATTTAGACATGAAAATTAATTATTTTGCTTCATTAAAAGTTTTAAGTCAACTTGACATAGCACAAATAACATTTAAAATAGACTATGTGGAAGTAGGAAATAGGAAAAGTTAATACCAATCATGTGGATTTCATTTGACTTGGTTAAAAATTTAACTCCATATTATAATGATTAAATACAGATCTGTAAAATATTTAGGAATTTCAGTAATTTCTGTAAAATTGTAAAATTCTGATAAATAAATACCACCTTCTTTCAGAAAATTCATGGGAACTGGTTTGATAATAACATTAAGAAATAAGTTGATGCAAATGCAGTGAAATCCATGATACAGTGTATCCAAATGGGCATTATTAGTTTGAAAGAATTCAAAATAATTGTAACACACTAGGCCTATTCCAGATTTATTGATTTATCAGTTAAATTTAGAATTGATTGGTTGGTATACACACTCCATTCAAGATTATTTCAATTATAACCAGGTAAATGAGATTAAGGGGAAACTAGGTACAGGGATGAAGATTTGCAGGGGCCCAGTAGCCAATGGCTTCTAAAATCGAGTGTGGGTCACTTAATGTTTACACATTTAAGCCATTTATTACTGTTACAAATTCTTTTATGAAGTGAGCTGGCCCCAAACTCAAAATAGTTAGGCTTCATCCCTGAGGTAAAACACACCCCTCAACAAGAGAACTGGCAAACTTTCTGACATTGTAAGATTTTAACCTATGCTGTTACCTGTATGCTACACTTCAGACAAGGGTGCATGAAAAGCATTTCATGTGGTAAAAAAGAGGTATTCAGTATCAAGAGAAGCATTCAATTCATAAATGTGTAATGGTATATAATTCCCAGTATGTTAAGGATATTGATATGTGTTGATTTTTTAATTCTATATAAAATGAAACATTCGTAAATGTCTGATGATATCTAATTCCTAGTGTATTAAAATATTGTTATGTTTTAATTTTACATGAAATGAGACATTCAACATTATTACAATTTACAAAGTTGGTTTAGTCACACATAATACATTTTTCTTTGTAAAATGTTCCATTATGTGTAAACAGTAATAACCATGAGTGTTCATTCTAGGATTTTTCAGATGGGTTCATTTCTATAAAATTCCTCTAATAACAAGTTGAATAACATCAATAAATTTGCATACATCTAATGTTTGATGTGACTTGTAGTCTTTTAGGCTGATGTAAAAGCTTTTGTAATGAAGTATTTAAAAGTTTCATATAATGTAGCTTTTATATATGACAATGCTATCAAATATTTTGAACTTGCATTTGAAATCTAATTTCAAATGTGGCCCACTATGGCCTTTACAATGGTGCCATTTGGCAAAATAAAGGATCAACAGCCCCTTTCTAGAATGAACACTGCCATATGATCCCATAGTTTTTGATTTATTTGTAAATGATTTATCTATTTATCACAGCCAGAACAACTAGAAAGTACCTGTCCCCCATAAAATCACCTGTTTGTGTAGTTTCTAAATTAAATTTGATAATTTAGACAATTTTAGTCCTTTTAAATGCTATTATGGCCCACTTGTCATTCATTTAACAAACAACAATATGACAAAATTTCTAACTATCTGCCTGTTCATAATTTTTTTTAACTTTTTAGTAATTCAATATCTTTTATTTTTTAAATGTAATTTGTTCTTTTTCCAAAAAAATATCTGAGGTTACTTTCCATGGTACCCATGCCACATTTCATGTTAGTACCTTAAGGAAAGACAAAATGCAACTTATTTTGATCTCTTTTTATGTATTTACCCTATTTATCATCACTAACATGCTCAACATACTGTGTCCCAGCTCTAATTTATTTCTCTTGTAGAATGTCTATTTATTTATTTATTTATTTATTTATTATTTTTATTTATTTATTATCATCTAACCTGCTAGACATTTTGTAACCTGCTCAACATACTGTTTCCCAGCTCTAACTTATTTCTCTGTAGAATTTCTGATTTATTTATTTATTTATTTATTTATTTATTTATGTATTAATTGCTGACATATTGTGTCCCAGTTCTAACTTATTTCTCAGAACAATTTCTGATTTATTTATTTATTTATTTATTTATTTATTTATCATCTCTAACCTGCTAGACATTTTGTAACCTGCTCAACATACTGTGTCCCAGCTCTAACTTATTTCTCTGTAGAATTTCTTATTTATTTATCATTTATTTATTTATTTTTTAATGTAGGCCCTATTTATTTATTCCTGTTGGGGTCCTAAAGTATCTCCATCAACAAACACATGTCATATGATGTGCAAGATGAGGATGCCTGTTGCAAAAAAATCGATAAATACAGTACAGACCTGTACAAAGTTTTGCACCCAGCTAACGAATTAGTGCCGACAGCCCATATTGGTTCCTCGTTTGGTGTTTAGATCGACAGCAGTTGCCATCTATCTCTCAGCAGCTTTTCGATCGCTACCTTTCCATACCTTAGGCACTCGGCAGTCGAGCTTTGACTTCTTTTGGTTTGCTTAGTGTTAAACTTTCGACAGGTCTGTATTGTACATTGCGTGTACTGTGATACAGTAGACAGTTGACCTATATATTTGACACGGGGAACGTTGTTTACGTCATTACGTTGGAACAATGTTTATCAAGGTCGCGGCCATATTTGTTTTCATTGACAACAAGACGTACTGAAATCATGCTGTTGGATTTTTGCGATTTTCGCATATTTAACCCTCATGCACCAGGTACGATAATTTACTGGCGTATAATATAATAATTTTCTGACATTGTATTAAAATTTCTTGGAAAAGTATTCTTTACACAAAAAACGTACCAGTTTCAAAAATGGAGAAGAATTTTCTGTTGATTTTCAAGAGAAATCGGTTATCGTCGGGATATCAGTAATTTTAAGTAAATATGGCGTTTTATCTCAGACTTTTTGATACATGTAGAAAGTTTAGTGAATTCCTCACACGCTTGCATCATATTCGTAGCTAGAAATGTAAATTTTATGGTATAAAAACGATTCTGAAAATGGCGAATTTTTTTCGGGTTCAGACACTTGCCAAAAAGTAATCCCTTTTTATTTACCGCGGAAGGTCTCAAATTTTAAAACCAACGCACAATTTGGACTTGGCTATCCTACTGTATAAATAAATGAATAAATAAATAAATAAATAAATAAATAAATACTGTAAATCCTCGCATATAAGACAGGGTTTTTTTACCTTAAAATTTATTTTTTGAGATTGGGGGGGGGGGGGGGGTCGTCTTACAGGACAGGTACACTTCTGAGAGGCTGAAATTCTTGAGAGAATGTCTACATGTGATTGCCAATGCCGCCATCTTTGATTTTGTATACTTCAGTTTTATAATGGTTGAAATATTTTACAGATCACAAACCGAAAAGAAACGGAAATTAAATGCTTTTAAATTATTGTCATTTTGTATTTTTGTTGATTTTTTAATAAAATTTAGTTTTAAGAAATAAATAAAAAAACACAAAACAAAAATAAACTGTAAGTACAAATATCAAAGAGGTGGTAAAACATTTTATTCTTTTTTGTTTTTTCTTTTCACAACAATTTAAAAAATACATGTATTTGTATTCTTTGCATGTAAAGAGCCATTAGTGTCTGGTTGTAAGGAAACCTGTCTTCAACAGCTGATTGAGTAAACAAGTCAGCATGTTTTTAAAACATAGCTATAATACTTTAATTTATAATAATAACAACGGAGTACCTGATACATCTTCTACAAATAGGAAAAGTCTATAGGGTTTCTGAGGATGAGTAGTTCTTCCATTTTGGTTTATTTTTACGTTTTTTATTCATTCTTATCAATACACAAATCATTATGTTAATAAATGAAAATCGGACGAAAATTGGTGGAAAATTTACGGTCCAATCGATAGCTTCAAATACCGTTACAGGTATGGTCTTGACTAAAAATTCTGGTTGTCTTATAGGCGTGGGATAGCTTGAAATCTCAAAAATGACAGGAAAATCCCCGTCTTACAGGCGGAGTAGCCTTATATTCGGGGATTTACGGTAAATCAATAAATAAAAATAAAATTGTGTGAATGACAAGATATAATTCTTAAGGTGTATGGTCTTGGAGAGCTGCAACTTGTATTTTTTTTATAATCTAAATTTAAAGTAGAAAAATCATACCCAATTAAAAACTGCACAATGTTCTGGACATCTTCATACTTAAGGGCATTATGAGGCATCTTCCCCTTGTTACCATGTCTCCTTGGCACCACTCCATGTGTATAAAAATGTTTTCTGATGTTCTTTAAATATTTACTAGTAATATTATTTATGTACATAAAACACTCTGCACACACAGTCTCATTATCAAACTGGTTACTAAACCGGTGTTGTTTTCTATCTCCCTTACTCGTGGTATCACCCTTGCTAAGTCCACAGGCCTGCAACTGTCCTAATATTATTAAATCTCTTTCCCCTTTTTCAAGTTCTTGCATGTTCAATCTGTTTTCCAGTACCCTGTCAGCATTAAGTTTCTGTAAGCACCCCGTTTTGCATGCATGGGATTGGGCACTTTCGGGATTGGACAAATTTACAGACTCTGGGTTCGATACAGAACCTTCCACAATATCGGATCCACTAGACAAAAAAGCTCTGATCCTTGACTGAACAAGGGGCTATGAATGTTACTTGCCACTGCATATTGATACTCATCCTGGTTTTCATCGTCACTGCAGCTGTCGCTTTCAGTTTGACCAGAACAGGTATGGCTTCGCGATTTCACATCAGATTGGTCAATGTATTCACTTACAACATTGGAAATGTCACTTTCAATGTCAGGATGTGTAAAATAAACACTCATATCTGGAGGTATATCCATTTCTATACTTCATTTCATCCGTGAACAGATCCAATAACTCCAGAATCAAAACATAAACACATCTCGTGGTTTTGAAAACGACACTTATTTCCGGGTCAATTTTGAGGTCACTTATTACCGCCATTTTATTTCTAAAAATAACCCCCAAATACGTCACACATCTATTTATAAACATAAACAGAAAGTCAAGAAACCAGAGTGGGCATATTTGTCAGAAATCGTTAGTTTTTTACTGTTTAATAGAGCTTGAAACTTTTGAAGCGTAGAACACCGGAACATAAAATTTGGCGCACTTGTGTAGTGCAAATTGTAATGCTGTTTTTTGCATTTCGATTGGATTTCTCTAAGGGCCCTTTTCGCTTGTGGAACGTCATATGCATTTTGCTCTCTCATGAATTTACATGAAAATTTAAACTGTAGGCGAAAATTTTCAGATTTACAGAAATTAAACACATAAATTCATGCTACACAAATATGACATTTGAAGCTTTTTGTTTTAAGAAAAGATGCGATGAATTTTGGTATACAGTCTTCATGAAAATAGTGTTGACAAGCACTGCATCTTACCCATACTTTTTTTTCGACCATCTTATTTTCTTTCTTCTTGCACACAAAACAAGGTTTGATCTGGGATAAAGGGATAATTTTAGCTTGTCCTAAAACTTTAACACCTTTCTTTTTCATTTCTCTTTCTTTTTGTCTTGCATTTTTTTCCTCTTCAAGTCTCTGTTTGTTTTCTTTATCTAATTTCTTGGACTCTATAATCTAGTTAGAACTCTATGGGATGTAAGTTTTTTCTTTGACACTTGTTTAGTCTCATTTATAGATTCAGGGATGGAGAATATTGACTCTACACTGCTTGACCAATGCAGACCACGCGAAAGGCCAAGACGCTTTGCCGGACATTCAGTCCTATAATAAATGAAGTATTGCCGGACCGAACAGGTTTTTGGAGGACCGAATTTTTTTTTTTAAACAAAATAGTTGGATACTAGTATATACTACTATCACTATGCAAGTATGTGTAAAGGGTGATTAGGACTGGATGCTGCTGGCAGTCTGCTAATGATTATGCTTTTAGATCTTCCTGTCATCCAGATCACCTGTCCTCACTTGGTGGAAGTTCACATGTATTTTACCATTATGTCATTTACTTCAAACATTAAGCTTTGATGCATATTAGGACTTTAAGTCACTTCAACTTCAATGACTATCTATACTCATCAAAATTTAGGTTGGACATAACATGATAACTGAAGAGAAAACTGTACATGCAGTGCAATGAGATGGATCACTGTTCCAAAAAGTTGTGATTAAAATAACCAAAATAAAACTGTCTGAACATGATTGACAGATTAATGGGGTTCAGCATCCCAGTCGAGAATATTTCACTGACTAATTATTGAGACGTCACCTGAGCTAAAGGCGAAGGCACAGAAATTGATATAGCATTATGTCAGTAAGGGTTCTTTATCATGTCATGCATACCGTGACACAGGACCTCGGTTTTAATGTCTTTTCCGAAAGACATGTGAATATTATTTATATTTCATGATGGCAGTGTTCGGAAAAAGAAACAGTCGCTACCCATTAGTTCTAGCAGGCCTATTCTGTTAAAAAACTTTTGCCTCGGTCGCTTTCTCTGGTCTGATATCCAATTTTTGTTTGCCAGGTTTTCCGGGAATAACCCTCGCAACATAGCGCAGCATCGGATGTCATTTTTAGCTCACCTGAGCCGAAAGGCTCAGATGAGCTATTGCTATCTATCATCGTCCGTCGTTCGTCGTCCGTCGTGCGTAAACTTTACATTTTAATCTTCTCCTCCAAAACTACTGAGCCAAATTTAATGAAACTTGGTGATTATTATGCCTGGGTAACAGGCTTTCAAAATTGTGTTCGGGGTTTGACCACGCCCAACAAATATGGCTGCCGTTACTATAAATAGCCAAAAGACAAAAAAATCTTTCTTCTCTGAAACCAAAAGGTGCAGGCAAATTTTGATTAGATTTTTGGATTCAGGATACCTAGATACATTAAAATTGTGTTTTTCATGAAAATTGGACGAAAAATAGGTTACGCGTTTTTTGCGTAAAATTATGTAATTTTTAAAATGAGACATTTATTGTTATAACTTCATAATGGCTGAAGATAATTGCATGGAGTTTTCACTGTTGATCTTATCTTGCGATTTTCTTCTGATTGATGTCAAGGTCAAAGGTCAAGGTCATGTCCCAGTTTTTGACCTTTGATAAAAAAATGCTATTTTTTAAACATTTCTGGTGATAATGACATAGGATTTTTGGTTAATTGTAGGTATTGACATAACAATCATTTGATATATCGATTGAGGTCATGGGTTCAAAGGTCAAGGTCACAGATGTACAAGTTTACCGAAATAGTTATTTATCTGCAAAACTATGAACTTTTTGTATAGGCATGTATATTAGAATATTGTAGGTAATGGCCCAATGGTCATTTTGATATATAAATAAAGGTCATGAGTTCAAAGGTCAAGGTCACAGATGTAACCAAGTACTGAAATGATTATTTATCTCAAAAACTATAGACTTTTTGTATAGGCATGTATATTAGAATATTGTAGGTAATGGCCCAATGGTCATTTTGATATATGAATAAAGGTCATGAGTTCAAAGGTCAAGGTCACAGATGTAAACAAGTACTGAAATGATTATTTATCTCAAAAACTATAGAGTTTTTGTATAGGCATGTATATTAGAATATTTTATGTATTATCCTAACGATCATTTTTATATATCAATGAAGGTCATGGGTTCAAAGGTCAAGGTCACAGATGTGAATGAATACCTGAATGGTTAATTATCTTGAAAACTGTTAACTTTTTTATATGCATGTATATTAGAATATAATAGGTATAAGCCTAACAACCATTTTGATATATGAATGAAGGTTATGGGTTCAAAGGTCAAGGTCACAGATGTGCACAGGTTCTGAAATGATTATCTTAAAAACTATAAACTTTTTGTAAAGGCATGTATATTAGAATATTTAGGTATTATCCTAATGATCATTTTGATATATGAATGAAGGTCATGGGTTCAAAGGTCAAGGTCACAGATGCGAATTAATACCTAAATGGTTAATTATCTTGAAAACTATTAACTTTTTGTATAGGCTTGTATATTAGAATATTGTTGGTACTGGCACAGTGGTCATTTTGATATATGAATGAAGGGCATGGGTTCAAATGTCAAGATCACAGATACAAACAAGTACTGAGATGATTATTTATCTCAAAAACTATAAACTTTTTGTATAGGCATGTATATTAGAATATTGGCCTGATTATCATTTTGATATTTGAATGAAGCTCATGGGTATAAAGGTCACAGGTGAGCGTTAAGGCCCATGGGCCTCTTGTTCAATTGATAAACCTAATTGATTTTGCACTATCATCATGCAGGCCTACGTTTTACTTCTGTTACTTGTTTATTTGAAACAAAATAAGTTTAAATGATTTCATTCATTAAAACCAGCGACATTTAATTTAAGGCCAAGTGGTACAAATGGACGCTAACGTTACGTAACGCACGGCGCGTACAAATCTACATGCATGTGCTCTGATAGTATTATTCCTAATTTAAAATAACTCTAAATTTTTTGATAAATTATTTACAGGGAATAAAATACATTATGTCTATCAATTAAAGATTAAATGAAATTATACCAGAAAATCATCATAAATATAATACACAAATAAATCCAACAGATACCAATGATTCAGTAAGAATTGCCTTTGATACTTTCAATTGATAAAGACGTTTTTTCACAAAATTTAATTGATGATATCTTTTTAGCTCACCTGACCAAAAGGTCATGTGAGCTTATGGCATAGTGCAGCGTGTGTATGTGCGTGTGTCGTTAACACCTATTTTCGACATCTCCTCTGAAACTACAAGACAGATTTCAATGGAACTTGGTGAGAAGTAGTTATGGGCCGGTGCAATTCAGATTTGTTCGTGGCGTTGCCACGGCTACCATAACTAGGTCAAGGTGACCTAGGGGTGCAAAAATCTTAAAAAATCTTCTTCTCCGAAAGTACTGCTTGGAGAAAAAAATCTGATGTGATATTTGGTTTCTCTAGGGTCTTAAGCCTATAGTTTGTTCATTTTGTGAAATTCGGACAAAAAATAGGTTACGCGTTTTTGCGTTTAATTTTGAAAAAATCGTAAAATAGCTTCAAATTATTATAACTTTACTATTTGACCAGATAATGACATGGGGTTTTCAGTTTTGACTTTTTCAAAATGAGGTCAAGGTCAATTGTGAATGTCGTGACCTAATTTTTTTTACCTCTGATTATAATTATTATCTCGAAAACTATAAACATTTTGTATAGGCATGTATATTAGAATGTTGTAGGTATTGATACAACGATCATTTTGATGTATAGAAAAAGGTCATGGGTTCAAAGGTCAAGGTCACAGATGTGAAACAATACCAAAATGGTTAATTATCTCGAAAACTAAACTTTTTTTATAGGCATGTATATTAGAATGTTGTAGGTATTGATACAACAGTCATTTTGATGTATAGAAAAAGGTTATGGGTTTAAAGGTCAAGGTCACAGATGTGAAACAATACCGAAATGTTTAATATCTCGAAAACTATAAACTTTTTGTATAGGCATGTATATTAGAATGTTTGTAGGTATTGATACAACGATCATTTTGATGTATAGAAAAAGGTCATGGGTTCATGGGTCAAGGTCACAGATGTGAAACAATACCGAAATGGTTAATTATTTCGAAAACTATAAACTTTTTGTATAGGCATGTATATTAGAATGTTGTAGGTATTGATACAACGATCATTTTGATGTATAGAAAAAGGTCATGGGTTCAAAGGTCAAGGTCACAGATGCGAAACAATACCAAAATGGTTAATTATCTCGAAAACTATAAACTTTTTGTATAGGCATGTATATTAGAATGTTGTAGGTATTGATACAACGATCATTTTTATGTATAGAAAAAGGTCAAGGGTTCAAAGGTCAAGGTCACAGATGTGAAATAATACCGAAATGGTTAATTATCTCGAAAAACTATAAACTTTTTGTATAGGCATGTATATTAAAATGTTGTAGGTATTGATACAACAATCATTTTGATGTATAGAAAAAGGTCATGGGTTCAAAGGTCAAGGTCACATATGCGAAACAAATAACGAAATGTTTAATTGTCTCAAAAAGGATAAACTTTTTGTATAGGCATGTATATTAGAATGTTGTAGGTATTGATACAACGATCATTTTGATGTATAGAAAAAGGTCATGGGTTCAAAGGTCAAGGTCACAGATGTGGAACAATACCGAAATGGTTAATTATCTTGAAAACTATTAACTTTTGTATAGGCATGTATATTAGAATGTTGTAGGTATTGATACAACAGTTATCATGATGTAAAGAAAAAAGTCATTGGGGTTTAGTATTTATGTTTTCTTTAAATCTATCAGCTAGCCATTAGTTATCAGGTGAGCGTATCAGGCCCATGGGCCTCTTGTGATATATACTAGTATATTAATGTCATGGGTTCAAAGGTCAAGGTCACAGATGCAAAAGAATACTGAAATGGTTAGTCATCTAAAAAATTGTAAGCTTTTTGTATAGAAATGTTATTTGAATATGGTAGGTTTTGATTTCACAATCATTTTGATATATAGATTACTGTCATGCGTTCAAAGGTCAAGGTCACAGATGCGAAAGAATACTGAAATGGTCAATTATCTCAAAAACTATAAGCTTTTTGTATAGCCATATATTATACAATATTGTAGGAATTGATTTCACGATGATTTGATATATAGATTAAGTTCATGGATTCAAAGGTCAAGGTCACAGATGCGAAAGAATACCAAAATGGTTAATTATCTCAAAAACTATTAACTTTTTGTATAAACATGTATATTAGAATATTGTAGGAGTTGATTTAACGATCATTTTGATAAATAGATTAAGGTCATGGGTTCAAAGGTCAAGGTTACAGATGGGAAAGGATACTGAAATGGTTAATTATCTCGAAAACTATTAACTTTTTGTATAGGCATGTATATTCAAATATTGTAGGTAATGGCCTAACAATTTTGATATATAGATGAAGGTCATAGTTTTATACTTTTGTTTTTACTGTTTTAGCTGTTATAAATAATGTATTGTAGCTAGACTATATATATATTATATGTAGCATTCTCGGGACAAGGTATGATTAATTTGCAAAAATCTTTGCGTTTAATTCTGTCTTACTGCTGAAAATTAGGAGTTCTCTTTAATAAATGTTATTGACCATTGAACCTCTGCATGAGATAGGTACTTAGCCTCAGGTGAGCTTTAAGGCCTCTTGTTTAATAATGTTTCGATTTTCATAATTCTTTCAGATTTTAAAAATTAAAAATTTTCATATTTTGTCATACACTATGACTTTTAAAATATATTTGCAATAAGGTCATGAAAATTTATACTGAAATTGGGGGTGTTTTTATTGATGACGCAACAGAATTTCTGAATGACGTGTTTTCGAATACGGTAGTTTTAATCACTTCTGGTCAAGTAAAATTTTTGGATTTTAATGATTTTTCTCTCGAGTCAAGATTTTTTCTCAATACTAGTAGTTCAAAATATAAAAATATTTGAAATATTTCAAATGAAGCCATTAACAATATTTCCCCGACTCTGACTGGCCCATCTTCATGTATTTTTGAAGTGTCATCATTGACTATCATTTCGGATGATAAGGCTTTGTTTTTCTGTTATTCCAAAGTAATAATGTTTCTTTATATCATTATTTCTGTAATTTAAGTGACTAGGAATACAAAATAATCTAGTTTATAAAGTAATTTGTATGCAAATCATTAAAATAAAGTATTAACTATTACAGCAAGACACATAAATACAACACTCCTAGTTTACGGCACGATGACATTAAAGTTTGCGAGTTTGATTCTTTTACAATATCATCAAAAATCATGACGTTATTGCTAATTTTGGTCATATTTTCGCATCAGATTATGGTTTTGAAGTTTTATAGCGAAAAATCGAGCAAGGGGACATATGTATTTCTTTACATTTTCAAAAAATTCAAATTTTAAACTACAGTTTTCAAAAACTTGTAGGACAAACTGTTATTTTTCAACACTTTTTCCAATTTTCCAGTGCCTGAAAAATAGCGATTTCCTATTTAGCCTATGTTTAAATTCAAAGATTTATTACATTTTTGACGCTTTATAGCTAAAAAAGTAAAAAAGGGAACCCCTATATTTTTTGCATTTTCAGATGCGCCTCAAAAAGTTTTACAGGTATAGAAAAAATCAGAAACTTGTAGGATAGTGCCCATATGTACCACTTGGCCTTAAAACAAGGTATCAAAGTTTACTTGCCTCGCTATCGGTAAAACACTTGAATGATCAAGATTTCGGCGATTTTACTATCTAAACTGAAACCGGACAACCAGTCTGGAACGGAATTGATATTGCCAGACCAGCTTCGTTTTTACCGGTTGGGTCCAACGCAGGGCCCCACAAACGCCGACAAGGTCATTCGGCGGTAAAGATCACTGCTAAAAAAACCCAAAAAAAACAAAAAAAAAAAAAACGTCATCCATTACCCCCCCCCCCCCCCCCCCCCCCCCCCCCTCCCATTCTTCATTGATTCATAGAGCTGTATGCTTTTGGTGGTGCTTATATTTTGTCTGGAATGTTACACAGTAAAAACCTACTTTCAGATGCTTCCTTTCTTTCTTCATTTTTAATTTTTATTATGAACAACTTTATTCATCCAAACAGTCACCAAAAAATCGGGTAAGACTACAACAGATCCATGTTTACTTCCTGTCTGATTATGTCCCTTTAATACATGTTATTCAAAGCAGAGTGAGTAATGACTATTTATCGGGTTAAGGTTAAAAATATGGCTGTCACATGTTGGTCTTAATCATTAAAATTTGTGTTTATTTAGAAGAATATTAAAGAGATCATGATTTTATTATTGTCATAAGCCTTCCTATGAATAAGGAATATATAGTAAGGTAATTATTTTCATCTGTCTTATGCAATCCACATCGTTTGCCTAGCAGATGGAGAGTTTCTCTTTGATGCCAAATATTCAAATAGGATTCAAATAACTGCCAAATAATATTCAAATGCTTTATTTTGATATTCTTTTCAGTTCTTTTGATTCACCTCGCTGTTTGAATCGTCTCCATGAAACAAGGCATAAATAAAACGGGCCTCATACGGGACTATGCTTACACGGTTTGTTGAACACACATGGTCTCTGTAATTAACTTATTAAGTGATTAGAAGATTAACTCAGGTGTTGATTATACACAGTCAGTGATTACTTATCACACTGATTGTACACCTGTGGGAATATTAAGACATGTGGCTTCATCTTAAAGTCTTGTGTGATTATTCGACCGTTAACTTATCTTAATTGACAAGACAGAATTTAGTAGGTTAATTGGGAAAAAAAACCGAATGACCGATTTTCAATTCGGCGTTTTATTTGCCAATTCCGTGATTTTTAGCCGATTTCAGCGATTTGTGGGGGCCCTGGTCCGACGGTCCGACGGCTTTCGCGTGGTCTGCCAATGTACGGCATTCTGATCAATACTTCCAAATTCATGAGGATCTACTGTTGGGATTTCCAAGGTAATGACTTCAGATTCTTCAGTTGAAGGTATTTCACCTCTAAGAACAAAGTATTAAATCCTCCGTCTATAGGATTGTTTCCCCTGATGGTCCTTCAGCTTGTGTTATGGGATTGGTTGTTGGTCCCCAGTCTGTGCTGCTGGAGAAGTTATTGGTCCCCAAGTCTGTGCTAATGGAGTTGGTTGTTCGTTACAGTTGTTAATGTCATGAATAGGTGTGTCCATCTCAGAAGAATCATCATCAGAATATGCAGTAGATGACTTGGCTATTGTTGGAGTGGTGGCTTCTTCGGATATGAATCATGCAGGAGTTGAAATTTTTTTCAGATGAGCCCCCAATTTTTTTTATCAAGTCCAGAGTTTACGGCAAAATCAAGAAAGACACGAATCAATATGCATCATTTCTATCGGCAGTTAGAGGTTTTTTCGGCAGTATTTACAATACATGTCTGCATTATCCTCAACATAAATGATCCATGGAAATTTGTCAATCCATGGCTGTTGAAACAATCAGACACGCTTGTCCTTATCATATTTGGTGTCTTTATTGTCTTGTGACTTTCTTTCTCACCACTGGAGCCCGATGCAGTCTGCTTGTTAGATGTGAAATTAAAATTCAACAGCGACATATTCAGACATGAATATTTGAAGCAATTACAAGCACTATAATTATCTAGATTTTTCTTTATCATTTGAACACTTGAACTGCCTACCTAATGACTAACATTTCTTACAAGGACTGTAATGATCAAGAATGAATGTAAACAACAACAGGGCAAGGTGACTACAGATGGTTTTTAAAGATTTTTTCAAGACAGTCGGAAATAAAATTCATTGGTCTTCTGAGTATTTAAGCCCAATGGGCTTTTCAGTAGATTTTTTTGCCAAGTCCTGCTTGCCAAATTTCTAGTCCCCGGCGTCGGGCTTGAAGAATTTTCAACCCCTGGGATGACATGGCTTTACTATGCAAATCAGCAACTGACAAATTTGTTGTATTTGAAGTTGTGCTACTTTGAACTCTTTGTACATTGTTTCTTGTCATTTCCGTATTTGAAGTGTTCGCTGTGCTATTGTTGAAACAATCAAATGGTTGTGATGGAGCAAACGCTTGATCTGTAATTTTCGACGGATTGAAAGGAAATATTTCGAATTTCTGAAAACTGCTGATTATATTGGATGGTGTAAATGCTTTTTCATATGCCGCCCTGAATAAAGCTACAAACAATGTTACCGGGGGATGCTGCCATGAATTCAGAACGTATATGATTGTAATAATGAGATAATGCCCCAATAAAATCCAGTGGACATAACCATTGCATGTTATGTGGCGGGAATGCAAACAGCGTTATTTGGTTGTCGTGGGCCGATTCAAGTAACCCTAACGTTTCATGTGATGAATAAGAATCGAGCATAATGAGCTGGGGAGGTTCTGGTCCACAATGTTTAAGAAAGTGGTCCTGAAACCAAATTTCGCTCAATGCGTCTTCTATCCAAGCACGCTGCTGGTACGTGTAAACTGTACCCGGAACACCAGACTGTACTTCGTATGCATTCAGACTTTTTGCCGTTTTACCTTTAACAATCACCATAGGCGGTATGGTATATCCAGCGGCATTTACTGCGGCAAGCACTGACACATTGTCTCTGCTGTTCCCAACATGACCTGGTATATTTTTTGTACCATTTTCGGCAAGGACCTTTGTTGGATTGTGTGTAAGTGCGACACTGGTCTCTTCAATGTTCCAAAATTTCTTGGGAGCATTTCCAAACCCAGTTCACTAATAATTCTTCCCAAATCTACAAAATAATTATCTACAACAGCAGGGTTTAACATTCTTGCCCTCACAGTTGATAATGCTGTTGGTGACCAAATCGATAAGTCAGGATGGCACGCAAGAAACCCTTGTATCCAGTCCTTTCCCGGTACGTCGTTTTTAAAGGGCATTCTCAATTTCAACCATCAGACTAGGCGGGCGACTTTTATGCGCACCATTTTTTTTGAAATGCCGAATCCTTGAAGAGCTGCTTTTTTATTTTGTCCACTAGTTTGGTCTCCATTTCAGTAGTTAAAATCGTTGGACGACCTGCTCTTGCCATATCATCTACTTTATTGTTTACTCTGTCGTTTATTGTCATGACAGGTACTCCATATTTGATCGATGCTTTTTTTAAAATGAAAGTTGTCCTGATTTCACAGCTTCAACAGCGCTTTGTAAATGTTCCACACTGTATTTCTGGTTACCCTTTTCTTTTTGTCTTTTCCCCATTTTCTGAATTAAAAAAAGAGATAAGAATAAGAAATGTTTACAATATCTTTATTTAATTCAATTACAAAAATCTGCTAGATAAATCTCTTCTATTGTTTCCTTTAATAATTTCAACAAATGGTGCTTATACTTTTCAGCTTTGTGTTTCTGCAATAACCAATGGGCCATAATATGAAGTGGTATTTCATAAACATCATGTTTTGCTAAGAATGATTTTAAATGACCCAAAGTTAGGCTTCCAGTCACCTCATCTACCGCAAGACCCATTACGATATCCACTATGTTGGTTTGCAAGTATTCATAGGAACAAGGCAAGTCAAGCTTTTATAAGTGTTGCCTCAAGACTTTTAAAAAATCCTGTTGTGTGCCTAGTTCACGTTGTCTTAGGAGCAATGGAATAGGACTAGACAATGGATGGCCATTCATTGCTGAAAAACAACCATAAAACATTGTTGCTAAGTTTTTAGCTCACCTGAGCCAGAAGCTCAGATGAGCTATTGCAATCTATCACCGTCCGTCATGCGTCGTGTGTAAACTTTACATTTTAATCTTCTCCTCCAAAACTACTGGGCCAAATTTGATGAAATTTGGTGATTATCATGCCTTGGTAACAGCCTTTCAAAATTGTGTTCGGGGTTTGGCCTTGTTGAACACGATGGCCGCTGTTACTATAAATAGCAAAAAGACAAAAAAATCTTCTTCTCTAAAACCAAAAGGTACAGGTAAATTTTGATTGGATATTTAGATTCAGCATACCTGGGAACATTAAAATTGTGTTTTTCATGAAAATTGAACGAAAAATAGGTTACGTGTTTTTTGCGTAAAATTATGTAATTTTGAAAATGAGACATTTATTGTTATAACTGAATAACGACTGAAGATAATTGTATGGAGTTTTCACTGTTGATCTTGTCTTTCTATTTTCTTCCAAAAGATGTCAAGGTCAAAGGTCAAGGTCATGTCCCTGTTTTTGAACTTTGATAAAAAATGCTATTTTTTAAACATTTCAGGTGATAATGGCATGGGATTTCAGTTAATTGTAGGTATTGACATGACGATCATTTTGATACATAGATCAAGGTCATGGGTTCAAAGGTCAAGGTCAAAGATGCACAACTATTATCGTTATAGTTGATTATCTGCAAAACTATTAACTTTTTGTATAGGCATACATATTAGAATATTGTAGATATTAGCCTAACAGTCATTTTGATATATGAATGAAGATCATGGGTTCAAAGGTCAAGGTCACAAATGCTAGCAAGTACTGAAATGGTTGATTATCTCAAAAACTATAAACTCCTTGTATAGGCATATATATTGGAATATTGTAGGTATTGGTCTAATGATAATTTTGATATATGAATAAAGGTCATGGGTTCAAAGGTCAAGGTCACAGATGCAAATTAATACTGAATTGGTTAATTATCTTGAAAACTATAAATATTTTGTATTGGCATCTATGCTAGAATATTGTAGGTATTGGCCTAATGATCATTTTGATATATGAATGAGGGTTATGGGTTCAAAGGTCAAGGTCACAGGTGAGCGTTAAGGCCCATGGGCCTCTTGTTTTGTTTAATTATTGCAATGATTTGGTATGTATGATAAAAAGAGAAGGATGGTCGTGCAGACAGGGATGGGTTTTATTAGGGCTGTCATTGATAAGAATTTGAATATCGATATATCAACTGAAAAATATATCGATAAATCGATATATTGAAATTTAGGAAACGAGGATTAAAATAGTTTATTTTTTGTTTAATTTTTTACAGACAGATTATTTTCCACCAATATATTTGACATGTCTGGTGTGGTCTTAAATGTTTCTAATATTATATGCACTCTGTTTTTGTATGTCATCGTGTTTTGAGATACATTAAAATCATGGGTTGTTATAATACATTTACAACCAATTTAATCTATGTGTCATTGACTACTCCAACCTTAGCAATGAACTGGCGGTCATTTTGTTGATATCGATACTCAGAAAATGTATCGATATATCATATTAATGGCTTTTATCGATGATATACTGATATATCAATGACGACCATAGCTTTATGTACTTTTTCCAAGAAATTCTTTCCCAAATTCAAGTCATTTCTCAGTAAATTTGAACTACATTACTATATTTAGGATAGATCTTAAAGTTTCTTAATTGATTTAATGATATCATGAAATGATTTATGATAGCAAATTTGATGTTGTGATATCACAAATTCATTTTATGATATTATTAATTTCATTCAAATTCTTCATATCATAAAATAGTCTGGTAGAGGATTTTGAAAAAACCACTTATTTTTCGATGTAGGGAGGACAACGTGTTCAAAGGTGGCAAGTTATGTCATAACCTTCTTTGAACTTTACTTTGGTAGAATTGGTTACAGAAGTTTTTCTTTATACATTTTGTCTTCTATATATGTAAGTGGTATCTTCAAATTAATAGAAAGTCATATCCAACTAATTCAGTCACTTATTTTCAAAGTTTTCCATAAAAATAAGGTTATACGCTTGCACAAATTTGACCTTTACAAATATGATTAATTGTGGCAAATAAATACTAGTATAAACACATTTGTGCATTTGAAATTGTTTAACAAAACTTTAGACTTCTGTTAAAATAATTTTACTGAATCATATTGTTCGTATTTATATAAGTATCCACTTTAAAAAAAAAAAAAATCAAAGTACTGGTGGTACTGAAAGATTTGATTAGCTATAATGACTGTATCTGTAAAATACTATCAAGTGTGTTCTCTTTTTTTGGTGGAAATATTAGTGAACTGTTGAAACACGAACTATTCCCAGTGTCCCTTTCTATACCTGATACATCAGGACCCTTGTAATCTGCAGCCGACGAGTCGGATCTTCAAAATATCCCCAAGGAAGAAGTTTGCATGGAGACATTACTACCAAAATATTTAATGTCAAACTTTAGCACTGGGAAAACGGAAAGGCATCAATACGTTCGGCGAGTTAGAAAACGCACAAACTGTTTTTATCCACGCGAAAGATAAATGTATTAAAATTGATGTCATTATGATAGATATGACAACTAATCCATAAAAGGTGAAACCATCTAGAGATAAAAGAGGATCAGGTCCCCGTTCTGTTAGAAGAATTATTGATTATTAAAATGTCCCTCTGCCATCAAATTGGTAAGATTTTATTAGTCACCAAGAAAACAAATAGGATCTTGTAGTAATCCAAGACACTTCTTAGCTTAGCTGAGGGTATCAGGGGATCCAACAGACAGCATGTTTAATTCATACAGAGGAAGGAGTGTAACCGTTTTTAAAGTTTTACACAAGGAAGCCGATACTAGCATTGTTCCCCATGGTGTTGATGCTTACATGCAAGGTTATAAAAGAAAAGTTGTTGTCTGTCGTGATACTGATGCCCTTATTCTTCTGTTGCTTTTAAATGGGAAAGTATGATTCCAGACCGGGACATTAAAGTTCGTCCCTGTTCATAGCATAAAATGATCACCTCTGGAGATGAATAAGCTCACAGTATTCCATGCAATTACAGACTGTAAGACTGTCGATTAACATTCTGGACATTCTAAATACAGCATTCCGTGTTTCCAGGGAAAACACAGGTCTTCTTCCCACTCTTGCAAGAGGGAACTTTTCTGAACTTGTGAGTGCAGATGCCTTCATTGAATGTACCTGGCGAGGATTTCTCATCTACGATGTAAACTGACCCTCTCAGGGGAAAAGTACAATTGAAAATTTGCTTCCAAGATCATATGCAACCGACCTACATATTCAACGTGCACACTATTAAACTGTTGTTTGGCTGCATTTAGCTATACCTGGTATTTGTTCCGGATCTCCCGTCACCTATAGGACATAGATGGTGCTAGTCTCACTTTTTTTTTCTTTTTTTTTGCTTAAATCTTACTTTGAACTTTAACTTTTCTAAGACAGTTACAGGTCAAAGGATCATGAACAAAACTTAACTTTTTGGACTTAAGTATTTTCCTGATGTTCACGATTATTCTCGGACAGTAAGTGCGAGTCTGAATGTGACTTAAAAACAGTTTTAATCAGAAAATTATAAATTGATTGATTGCATGGGGTTTTACGGGCTTTTACGTATTTCAGTCATATCAAGACGTCACCAGCTATAGGTGAAGTGGCAAAAATTTAGACCTTTGCAGTGAACTTAGGGAAATGTGCAGGAAAAGTTCCTTAACATGTTACACCCGCCTTGGCACGAGGCATCAGTGTTTAAGATCTCTCTCAAAGGATCTCGTGACTTTCGTTTCTAAATACCGAGTGTTCGGCAAAAGAACAGTCACTACCTTATTTCAAGTCTTGGTCTGACCCAACTAGGGTTCGAACCCAGGAGTCACCACATACGGGGAGTGAGCGCTATACCGATTGAGCTACAGTAGGCGTTTTTTTTAATAAGAAAATAACCTTTACCAAAATCATGTCATGCATTGCTGAAATGTAAATATAAATCATGTTGCATTAAAAGATGTACATGTAGGGCATACAATTTAAAGTGGGTGGCTGTATGCACTTGCAATAGAACCGTTGAACCGTTGATTGGTCGAACCCTTTGAATGATAATGCCACAGATAGTGATATTGATGAATGAAAAGAAATCGTTGGAAGTGACTGATATATTCCAGAGATTCTCGTGACTATGCCTTGCCGATTACAGTACTTGCAGTACTTTGATTTTAAACTTTTAATAAATTTCAAATTATCAGCTGTGTTTAAACAATATATTTGTTTTAATCGCAGTCATGTATTTACAAAAGAATTATATTTTAGCATTTTGATTCATGCTTTGATGTTGAATGTATACTTTTATTTTATTCTACCTTGAAGCTTGTGTCAGAATTTTGAAAAATAACATTGAAATATTTAAATTTTAGCTTTTAACAGTCTTAATTAGCTTCTTAGTCAATGTTAAAATACATGAAATGCTATGATTGCATGAGAGCAGATTGATTTGATTTATTTAAATCTCAGAAAGTATATATTTGGAAAGTTATAAACTAATAAAGATTAATTGATAAAAACTACCTTCTTGTCAATGTAACTATATATCTCACTGCAGATGCTCTTGAACTTCGTTCGGGATGACAGGTTTCGAAGATTATCGCTACAAAAACTTTTATCCAATCAAAATCCGACAACACATGACCTAATTTGCCATGTGATTAAAAGTTAAAACGAATCCAGTTTTGTCCGGAAAGTAATATTGTGAGCAGCGAAACAAATTTATTGCACAATAAATATAAAAAAAGCGACTTCGCCGAGGTGTACGAAAATAGACGTATGTACGAAATTACCCGTATCGACTTTATTGGTCAGTCCAGAATTAAAGATTATTTTATTTTCCAAATATTGAATAAATAAAAGACAAATAACATGTTTTAAATAAGAGAGTTTCAACACTTTTTTTCAGTTGCATAAATGAATTCAAAATGGAAGCCCCCAAGGTTGGGAAAATTATTTATTTTATAAATTATCACTTTTGAAGTGTTTACATTTTAAACAGCACAAACTGATTACTGATGGATATGTTGAATGTCTTCCTTAGATACCCTTGTACACTTTTTTTCAATTTACAATAAATATAATCCTGAGTGATGTTTTAAAACTAGACTTTAAAAGATTTATAATTATTATTATTATTTTTATTACAGTTGACTCTCGTTATCTCGAACTCGACGGGGAAATGCAAAAAGTTCGACTTATCCGGAGTTCGAGATAACCGATGTTAAAAACGACAACACAAGGGAAGTAACTCGTACACGCCTACCGGAAGTCGCTTCCGGTTTTATCTTGTCAAACTGTATATTTCCGTTTTCTCCTATATCGTATGTATTCAAACATGATATATAAAAACTGCATTATTTATTATTTGTATTTATAATTGAGAATGTAGTATATAAAAAATCGGGAGATTATCTGTTACTTGTTATTAGCCGACAAATAGTGGAGTCGGCTTTGGTCTCCATACCAGTTTCGCTTTGTGTACTTTAATCACCCCAAGCTTCCGGTTGTATTGAGTAATGTTCACATCACACGCTTTCGGAAGCCATGTTCAGCTTGGCAGTAATTATAACACCTGATAATCACCTGGATGGTTTAATTGCTTATGCAAGGGATAATAATTAAGGGCTTAAGGAAATTGGGAGGTCAGTGCAATGTTGTAATTTTAAAATCAACACGAGGCCGACAGTCAAATATTTTATTTGTGTCGGAATGTGTTTTTTTCTACCAAAAAATCTGTAGGCGCTGACAAATTTGATTTCTCAAAATTTTTGTTCGAGTTAACAAATTTAATTTTCCTAAATTTTTTGTTCGAGTTAACGAGTGTAATTTTCCTAGAATTTTCGTTCAAGGGGACGAAAATATTGTTCGACATATCCGATAATTCGAGATATCCGAGTTCGAGATAACCGGAGTTATTTTGGTTTAATAAAGAACAACTCTGTTCGGACTTTTTAAAAAAGTTCGAGATATCCGGTAGTTCGAGATATCCGAGTTCGAGATAACGAGAGTCAACTGTATTTAATATTAAAAAATGATGTTTTGACATATTGAAACTGACACTAGCTGATCAGCTCAAGTTGTGAAAGTAAGGAGTATGGGGTTCAAACCTCAGGCAAGTAGCCAACCAGTAACTTCATATTGCACTATATTATATTTTTAACACCACGTCCACCACGTCCACCAAGTCCACCACGTCCACCACGTTCCATCACGTCCACCACGTTCCACCACGTCCACCACGTCCACCACATCCACCAAGTCCACCACGTCCACCAAGTCCACCAATTCCATCTTCATCTGTAATCGGCGCGCACGATCCGCCCCTTCCACCCTCTTAACGGACGCGGGACCTGCAAAAAACAGAAACCACAAGATATTAGTGTGCACATGCGACTTAAACCTACCAAACCCTTGGCGCCCATCTTCATCTGTAGTCTTCGCCATCCACCTACAAAGAACAGAAACCACAATTCATTAGTGGTCGCATGTGACTTTCACCTACCAAACCCTGGGCGCCTATCTTCATCTGTAGTCTCCACCATGTCCACCACGTCCACCACGTCCACCACGTCCACCAAGTCCACCACGTCCACCACGTCCACCAAGTCCACCACGTTCCACCACGTCCACCACGTCCACCACGTTCCACCACGTCCACCACGTCCACCACGTTCCACCACGTTCCACCACGTCCACCACGTCCACCACGTTCCACCACGTCCACCACGTCCACCAAGTCCACCACGTCCACCACGTCCACCATGTCCACCACGGTCCACCACGTCCACCACGTCCACCACGTTCCACCACGTTCCACCACGTCCACCACGTCCACCAAGTCCACCACGTCCACCACGTTCCACCATGTTCCACCACGTCCACCACGTCCACCACGTCCACCAAGTCCACCACGTCCACCACGTCCACCACGTTCCACCACGTTCCACCACGTCCACCACGTTCCCACGTCCACCACGTCCACCAAGTCCACCACGTCCACCACGTTCCACCACGTTCCACCACGTCCACCACGTCCACCACGTCCACCACGTCCACCACGTTCCACCACGTCCACCACGTCCACCACGTTCCACCACGTCCACCACGTCCACCAATTCCATCTTCATCTGTAATCGGCGCGCGCGATCCGCCCCTTCCACCCTCTTAAACGCGGGACCTGCAAAAAACAGAAACCACAAGATATTAGTGTGCACATGCGACTTAAACCTACCAAACCCTTGGCGCCCATCTTCATCTGTAGTCTTCGCCATCCACCTACAAAGAACAGAAACCACAATTCATTAGTGGCCGCATGTGACTTTCACCTACCAAACCCTGGGCCCTATCTTCATCTGTAGTCTCCACCACGTCCACCACGTCCACCACGTCCACCACGTTCCACCACGTCCACCACGTCCACCAAGTCCACCACGTCCACCACGTTCCACCACGTCCACCACGTCCACCAAGTCCACCACGTCCACCACGTCCACCACGTTCCACCACGTTCCACCACGTCCACCACGTCCACCACGTTCCACCACGTCCACCACGTCCACCAAGTCCACCACGTTCCACCACGTTCCACCACGTCCACCACGTCCACCACGTCCACCACGTTCCACCACGTCCACCACGTCCACCACGTTCCACCACGTCCACCAATTCCATCTTCATCTGTAATCGGCGCGCGCGATCCGCCCCTTCCACCCTCTTAACGGACGCGGGACCTGCAAAAAACAGAAACCACAAGATATTAGTGTGCACATGCGACTTAAACCTACCAAACCCTTGGCGCCCATCTTCATCTGTAGTCTTCGCCATCCACCTACAAAGAACAGAAACCACAATTCATTAGTGGTCGCATGTGACTTTCACCTACCAAACCCTGGGCGCCTATCTTCATCTGTAGTCTCCACCACGTCCACCACGTCCACCACGTCCACCACGTCCACCACGTCCACCAAGTCCACCACGTTCCACCACGTCCACCACGTCCACCACGTTCCACCACGTCCACCACGTCCACCACGTTCCACCACGTTCCACCACGTCCACCACGTCCACCACGTTCCACCACGTCCACCACGTCCACCACGTCCACCACGTCCACCACGTCCACCATGTCCACCACGGTCCACCACGTCCACCACGTCCACCACGTTCCACCACGTCCACCACGTCCACCACGTTCCACCACGTCCACCAATTCCATCTTCATCTGTAATCGGTGCGCGCGATCCGCCCCTTCCACCCTCTTAACGGACGAGGGACCTGCAAAAAACAGAAACCACAAGATATTAGTGTGCACATGCGACTTAAACCTACCAAACCCTTGGCGCCCATCTTCATCTGTAGTCTTCGCCATCCACCTACAAAGAACAGAAACCACAATTCATTAGTGGTCGCATGTGACTTTCACCTACCAAACCCTGGGCGCCTATCTTCATCTGTAGTCTCCACCACGTCCACCACGTCCACCACGTCCACCAAGTCCACCACGTCCACCACGTCCACCAAGTCCACCACGTCCACCACGTCCACCACGTCCACCACGTTCCACCACGTTCCACCACGTCCACCACGTCCACCACGTCCACCACGTTCCACCACGTCCACCACGTCCACCACGTTCACCACGTCCACCACGTCCACCACGTCCACCACGTCCACCAATTCCATCTTCATCTGTAATCGGCGCGCGCGATCCGCCCCTTCCACCCTCTTAACGGACGCGGGACCTGCAAAAAACAGAAACCACAAGATATTAGTGTGCACATGCGACTTAAACCTACCAAACCCTTGGCGCCCATCTTCAT
Organism: Anadara kagoshimensis; assembly: GCA_021292105.1. NCBI lineage: Eukaryota > Metazoa > Mollusca > Bivalvia > Arcoida > Arcidae > Anadara > Anadara kagoshimensis. The sequence goes on from CM037873.1 coordinate 16,106,356, forward strand.
CTGTAGTCTTCGCCATCCACCTACAAAGAACAGAAACCACAATTCATTAGTGGTCGCATGTGACTTTCACCTACCAAACCCTGGGCGCCTATCTTCATCTGTAGTCTCCACCACGTCCACCACGTCCACCACGTCCACCAAGTCCACCACGTCCACCACGTCCACCACGTCCACCACGTCCACCACGTTCCACCACGTTCCACCACGTCCACCACGTCCACCACGTTCCACCACGTTCCACCACGTCCACCACGTCCACCACGTCCACCACGTCCACCAAGTCCACCCGTCCACCACGTCCACCACGTCCACCAATTCCATCTTCATCTGTAATCGGCGCGCGCGATCCGCCCCTTCCACCCTCTTAACGGACGCGGGACCTGCAAAAAACAGAAACCACAAGATATTAGTGTGCACATGCGACTTAAACCTACCAAACCCTTGGCGCCCATCTTCATCTGTAGTCTTCGCCATCCACCTACAAAGAACAGAAACCACAATTCATTAGTGGTCGCATGTGACTTTCACCTACCAAACCCTGGGCGCCTATCTTCATCTGTAGTCTCCACCACGTCCACCACGTCCACCGGTTCCACCACACGTCCACCACGTCCACCACGTCCACCACGTTCCACCACGTCCACCACGTCCACCACGTCCACCAAGTCCACCACGTCCACCACGTCCACCACGTCCACCAATTCCATCTTCATCTGTAATCGGCGCGCGCGATCCGCCCCTTCCACCCTCTTAACGGACGCGGGACCTGCAAAAACAGAAACCACAAGATATTAGTGTGCACATGCGACTTAAACCTACCAAACCCTTGGCGCCCATCTTCATCTGTAGTCTTCGCCATCCACCTACAAAGAACAGAAACCACAATTCATTAGTGGTCGCATGTGACTTTCACCTACCAAACCCTGGGCGCCTATCTTCATCTGTAGTCTCCACCACGTCCACCACGTCCACCACGTCCACCAAGTCCACCACGTCCACCACGTCCACCAAGTCCACCACGTCCACCAAGTCCCCACGTCCACCACGTTCCACCACGTTCCACCACGTCCACCACGTCCACCACGTTCCACCACGTCCACCACGTCCACCACGTCCACCACGTCCACCAATTCCATCTTCATCTGTAATCGGCGCGCGCGATCCGCCCCTTCCACCCTCTTAACGGAACGCGGGACCTGCAAAAAACAGAAACCACAAGATATTAGTGTGCACATGCGACTTAAACCTACCAAACCCTTGGCGCCCATCTTCATCTGTAGTCTTCGCCATCCACCTACAAAGAACAGAAACCACAATTCATTAGTGGTCGCATGTGACTTTCACCTACCAAACCCTGGGCGCCTATCTTCATCTGTAGTCTCCACCACGTCCACCACGTCCACCACGTCCACCACGTCCACCAGGTTCCACCACGTCCACCACGTCCACCACGTCCACCACGTCCACCACGTTCCACCACGTCCACCACGTCCACCACGTCCACCAAGTCCACCACGTCCACCACGTCCACCACGTCCACCAATTCCATCTTCATCTGTAATCGGCGCGCGCGATCCGCCCCTTCCCCCTCTTAACGGACGCGGGACCTGCAAAAAACAGAAACCACAAGATATTAGTGTGCACATGCGACTTAAACCTACCAAACCCTTGGCGCCCATCTTCATCTGTAGTCTTCGCCATCCACCTACAAAGAACAGAAACCACAATTCATTAGTGGTCGCATGTGACTTTCACCTACCAAACCCTGGGCGCCTATCTTCATCTGTAGTCTCCACCACGTCCACCACGTCCACCACGTCCACCAAGTCCACCACGTCCACCACGTCCACCAAGTCCACCACGTCCACCAAGTCCACCACGTCCACCACGTTCCACACGTTCCACCACGTCCACCACGTCCACCACGTTCCACCACGTCCACCACGTCCACCACGTCCACCACGTCCCCAATTCCATCTTCATCTGTAATCGGCGCGCGCGATCCGCCCCTTCCACCCTCTTAACGGACGCGGGACCTGCAAAAAACAGAAACCACAAGATATTAGTGTGCACATGCGACTTAAACCTACCAAACCCTTGGCGCCCATCTTCATCTGTAGTCTTCGCCATCCACCTACAAAGAACAGAAACCACAATTCATTAGTGGTCGCATGTGACTTTCACCTACCAAACCCTGGGCGCCTATCTTCATCTGTAGTCTCCACCACGTCCACCACGTCCACCACGTCCACCAAGTCCACCACGTCCACCACGTCCACCAAGTCCACCACGTCCACCACGTCCACCACGTCCACCACGTCCACCACGTTCCACCACGTTCCACCACGTCCACCACGTCCACCACGTCCACCACGTTCCACCACGTCCACCACGTCCACCACGTCCACCACGTCCACCACGTCCACCACGTCCACCACGTCCACCAATTCCATCTTCATCTGTAATCGGCGCGCGCCATCCGCCCCTTCCACCCTCTTAACGGACGCGGGACCTGCAAAAAACAGAAACCACAAGATATTAGTGTGCACATGCGACTTAAACCTACCAAACCCTTGGCGCCCATCTTCATCTGTAGTCTTCGCCATCCACCTACAAAGAACAGAAACCACAATTCATTAGTGGTCGCATGTGACTTTCACCTACCAAACCTGGGCGCCTATCTTCATCTGTAGTCTCCACCACGTCCACCACGTCCACCACGTCCACCACGTCCACCACGTCCACCACGTTCCACCACGTCCACCACGTCCACCACGTCCACCACGTTCCACCACGTCCACCACGTCCACCAAGTCCACCACGTCCACCACGTCCCCACGTCCACCACGTCCACCAATTCCATCTTCATCTGTAATCGGCGCGCGCGATCCGCCCCTTCCACCCTCTTAACGGACGCGGGACCTGCAAAAAACAGAAACCACAAGATATTAGTGTGCACATGCGACTTAAACCTACCAAACCCTTGGCGCCCATCTTCATCTGTAGTCTTCGCCATCCACCTACAAAGAACAGAAACCACAATTCATTAGTGGTCGCATGTGACTTTCACCTACCAAACCCTGGGCGCCTATCTTCATCTGTAGTCTCCACCACTTCCACCACGTCCACCACGTCCACCAAGTCCACCACGTCCACCACGTCCACCAAGTCCACCACGTCCACCACGTCCACCACGTCCACCACGTCCACCACGTTCCACCACGTCCACCACGTCCACCACGTCCACCACGTCCACCACGTCCACCACGTCCACCACGTCCACCAAGTCCACCACGTCCACCACGTCCACCACGTCCACCAATTCCATCTTCATCTGTAATCGGCGCGCGCGATCCGCCCCTTCCACCCTCTTAACGGACGCGGGACCTGCAAAAAACAGAAACCACAAGATATTAGTGTGCACATGCGACTTAAACCTACCAAACCCTTGGCGCCCATCTTCATCTGTAGTCTTCGCCATCCACCTACAAAGAACAGAAACCACAATTCATTAGTGGTCGCATGTGACTTTCACCTACCAAACCCTGGGCGCCTATCTTCATCTGTAGTCTCCACCACGTCCACCACGTCCACCACGTCCACCACGTCCACCAAGTCCACCACGTCCACCACGTCCACCACGTCCACCACGTTCCACCACGTCCACCACGTCCACCACGTCCACCACGTCCACCAAGTCCACCACGTCCACCACGTCCACCACGTCCACCAATTCCATCTTCATCTGTAATCGGCGCGCGCGATCCGCCCCTTCCACCCTCTTAACGGACGCGGGACCTGCAAAAAACAGAAACCACAAGATATTAGTGTGCACATGCGACTTAAACCTACCAAACCCTTGGCGCCCATCTTCATCTGTAGTCTTCGCCATCCACCTACAAAGAACAGAAACCACAATTCATTAGTGGTCGCATGTGACTTTCACCTACCAAACCCTGGGCGCCTATCTTCATCTGTAGTCTCCACCACGTCCACCACGTCCACCACGTCCACCACGTCCACCAAGTCCACCACGTCCACCACGTCCACCACGTCCACCACGTCCACCACGTCCACCACGTCCACCACGTCCACCAAGTCCACCACGTCCACCACGTCCACCACGTCCACCAATTCCATCTTCATCTGTAATCGGCGCGCGCGATCCGCCCCTTCCACCCTCTTAACGGACGCGGGACCTGCAAAAAACAGAAACCACAAGATATTAGTGTGCACATGCGACTTAAACCTACCAAACCCTTGGCGCCCATCTTCATCTGTAGTCTTCGCCATCCACCTACAAAGAACAGAAACCACAATTCATTAGTGGTCGCATGTGACTTCACCTACCAAACCTGGGCGCCTATCTTCATCTGTAGTCTCCACCACGTCCACCACGTCCACCACGTCCACCAAGTCCACCACGTCCACCACGTCCACCAAGTCCACCACGTCCACCAAGTCCACCACGTCCACCACGTTCCACCACGTTCCACCACGTCCACCACGTCCACCACGTCCACCACGTCCACCACGTCCACCACGTCCACCACGTCCACCAATTCCATCTTCATCTGTAATCGGCGCGCGCGATCCGCCCCTTCCACCCTCTTAACGGACGCGGGACCTGCAAAAAACAGAAACCACAAGATATTAGTGTGCACATGCGACTTAAACCTACCAAACCCTTGGCGCCCATCTTCATCTGTAGTCTTCGCCATCCACCTACAAAGAACAGAAACCACAATTCATTAGTGGTCGCATGTGACTTTCACCTACCAAACCCTGGGCGCCTATCTTCATCTGTAGTCTCCACCACGTCCACCACGTCCACCACGTCCACCAAGTCCACCACGTCCACCACGTCCACCAAGTCCACCACGTCCACCACGTCCACCACGTCCACCACGTTCCACCACGTTCCACCACGTCCACCACGTCCACCACGTCCACCACGTTCCACCACGTCCACCACGTCCACCACGTCCACCACGTCCACCACGTCCACCAATTCCATCTTCATCTGTAATCGGCGCGCGCGCGCCATCGCCCCTTCCACCCTCTTAACGGACGCGGGACCTGCAAAAAACAGAAACCACAAGATATTAGTGTGCACATGCGACTTAAACCTACCAAACCCTTGGCGCCCATCTTCATCTGTAGTCTTCGCCATCCACCTACAAAGAACAGAAACCACAATTCATTAGTGGTCGCATGTGACTTTCACCTACCAAACCCTGGGCGCCTATCTTCATCTGTAGTCTCCACCACGTCCACCACGTCCACCACGTCCACCACGTCCACCACGTTCCACCACGTCCACCACGTCCACCACGTCCACCACGTTCCACCACGTCCACCACGTCCACCAAGTCCACCACGTCCACCACGTCCACCACGTCCACCAATTCCATCTTCATCTGTAATCGGCGCGCGCGATCCGCCCTTCCACCCTCTTAACGGACGCGGGACCTGCAAAAACAGAAACCACAAGATATTAGTGTGCACATGCGACTTAAACCTACCAAACCCTTGGCGCCCATCTTCATCTGTAGTCTTCGCCATCCACCTACAAAGAACAGAAACCACAATTCATTAGTGGTCGCATGTGACTTTCACCTACCAAACCCTGGGCGCCTATCTTCATCTGTAGTCTCCACCACTTCCACCACGTCCACCACGTCCACCAAGTCCACCACGTCCACCACGTCCACCAAGTCCACCACGTCCACCACGTCCACCACGTCCACCACGTCCACCACGTTCCACCACGTTCCACCACGTTCCACCACGTCCACCACGTCCACCACGTCCACCACGTCCACCACGTTCCACCACGTCCACCACGTCCACCACGTCACCACGTCCACCAAGTCCACCACGTCCACCACGTCCACCACGTCCACCAATTCCATCTTCATCTGTAATCGGCGCGCGCGATCCGCCCCTTCCACCCTCTTAACGGACGCGGGACCTGCAAAAAACAGAAACCACAAGATATTAGTGTGCACATGCGACTTAAACCTACCAAACCCTTGGCGCCCATTCATCTGTAGTCTTCCATCCACCTACAAAGAACAGAAACCACAATTCATTAGTGGTCGCATGTGACTTTCACCTACCAAACCCTGGGCGCCTATCTTCATCTGTAGTCTCCACCACGTCCACCACGTCCACCACGTCCACCACGTCCACCAAGTCCACCACGTCCACCACGTCCACCACGTCCACCAAGTCCACCACGTCCACCACGTCCACCACGTCCACCACGTTCCACCACGTCCACCACGTCACCACCGTCCACCACGTCCACCAAGTCCACCACGTCCACCACGTCCACCACGTCCACCACGTCCACCAATTCCATCTTCATCTGTAATCGGCTGCGCGCGATCCGCCCCTTCCACCCTCTTAACGACGCGGGACCTGCAAAAAACAGAAACCACAAGATATTAGTGTGCACATGCGACTTAAACCTACCAAACCCTTGGCGCCCATCTTCATCTGTAGTCTTCGCCATCCACCTACAAAGAACAGAAACCACAATTCATTAGTGGTCGCATGTGACTTTCACCTACCAAACCCTGGGCGCCTATCTTCATCTGTAGTCTCCACCACGTCCACCACGTCCACCACGTCCACCACGTCCACCACGTCCACCACGTCCACCAAGTCCACCACGTCCACCACGTCCACCACGTTTTACCACGTCCACCACGTCCACCACGTCCACCACGTTCCACCACGTCCACCACGTCCACCAAGTCCACCACGTCCACCACGTCCACCAAGTCCACCACGTCCACCACGTCCACCACGTCCACCAATTCCATCTTCATCTGTAATCGGCGCGCGCGATCCGCCCCTTCCACCCTCTTAACGGACGCGGGACCTGCAAAAAACAGAAACCACAAGATATTAGTGTGCACATGCGACTTAAACCTACCAAACCCTTGGCGCCCATCTTCATCTGTAGTCTTCGCCATCCACTACAAAGAACAGAAACCACAATTCATTAGTGGTCGCATGTGACTTTCACCTACCAAACCCTGGGCGCCTATCTTCATCTGTAGTCTCCACCACGTCCACCACGTCCACCACGTCCACCACGTCCACCAAGTCCACCACGTCCACCACGTCCACCACGTCCACCACGTTCCACCACGTCCACCACGTCCACCAAGTCCACCACGTCCACCACGTCCACCAAGTCCACCACGTCCACCACGTCCACCACGTCCACCACGTCCACCACGTTCCACCACGTTCCACCACGTCCACCACGTCCACCACGTCCACCACGTCCACCACGTTCCACCACGTCCACCACGTCCACCACGTCCACCACGTCCACCAAGTCCACCACGTCCACCACGTCCACCACGTCCACCAATTCCATCTTCATCTGTAATCGGCGCGCGCGATCCGCCCCTTCCACCCTCTTAACGGACGCGGGACCTGCAAAAAACAGAAACCACAAGATATTAGTGTGCACATGCGACTTAAACCTACCAAACCCTTGGCGCCCATCTTCATCTGTAGTCTTCGCCATCCACCTACAAAGAACAGAAAACCACAATTCATTAGTGGTCGCATGTGACTTTCACCTACCAAACCCTGGGGCGCCTATCTTCATCTGTAGTCTCCACCACGTCCACCACGTCCACCACGTCCACCACGTCCACCACGTCCCCCACGTTCCACCACGTCCACCACGTCCACCACGTCCACCACGTTCCACCACGTCCACACGTCCACCAAGTCCACCACGTCCACCACGTCCACCACGTCACCAAGTCCACCACGTCCACCACGTCCACCAATTCCATCTTCATCTGTAATCGGCGCGCGCGATCCGCCCCTTCCACCCTCTTAACGGACGCGGGACCTGCAAAAAAAGAAAACCACAAGATATTAGTGTGCACATGCGACTTAAACCTACCAAACCCTTGGCGCCCATCTTCATCTGTAGTCTTCGCCATCCACCTACAAAGAACAGAAACCACAATTCATTAGTGGTCGCATGTGACTTTCACCTACCAAAACCCTGGGCGCCTATCTTCATCTGTAGTCTCCACCACGTCCACCACGTCCACCACGTCCACCACGTCCACCAAGTCCACCACGTCCACCACGTCCACCACGTCCACCACGTTCCACCACGTCCACCACGTCCACCACGTCCACCACGTTCCACCACGTCCACCACGTCCACCACGTCCACCACGTTCCACCACGTCCACCACGTCCACCAAGTCCACCACGTCCACCACGTCCACCACGTCCACCACGTCCACCAATTCCATCTTCATCTGTAATCGGCGCGCGCGATCCGCCCCTTCCACCCTCTTAACGGACGCGGGACTGCAAAAAACAGAAACCACAAGATATTAGTGTGCACATGCGACTTAAACCTACCAAACCCTTGGCGCCCATCTTCATCTGTAGTCTTCGCCATCCACCTACAAAGAACAGAAACCACAATTCATTAGTGGTCGCATGTGACTTTCACCTACCAAACCCTGGGCGCCTATCTTCATCTGTAGTCTCCACCACGTCCACCACGTCCACCACGTCCACCAAGTCCACCACGTCCACCACGTCCACCACGTTCCACCACGTCCACCACGTCCACCACGTCCACCACGTCCACCACGTTCCACCACGTCCACCACGTCCACCAAGTCCACCACGTCCACCAAGTCCACCACGTCCACCACGTCCACCACGTCCACCAATTCCATCTTCATCTGTAATCGGCGCGCGCGATCCGCCCCTTCCACCCTCTTAACGGACGCGGGACCTGCAAAAAACAGAAACCACAAGATATTAGTGTGCACATGCGACTTAAACCTACCAAACCCTTGGCGCCATCTTCATCTGTAGTCTTCGCCATCCACCTACAAAGAACAGAAACCACAATTCATTAGTGGTCGCATGTGACTTTCACCTACCAAACCCGGGCGCCTATCTTCATCTGTAGTCTCCACCACGTCCACCACGTCCACCACGTCCACCACGTCCACCACGTCCACCACGTTCCACCACGTTCCACCACGTCCACACGTCCACCACGTCCACCACGTCCACCACGTTCCACCACGTCCACCACGTCCACCACGTCCACCACGTCCACCAAGTCCACCACGTCCACCACGTCCACCAAGTCCACCACGTCCACCACGTCCACCAAGTCCACCACGTCCACCACGTCCACCACGTCCACCACGTCACCACGTCCACCAAGTCCACCACGTCCACCACGTCCACCACGTCCACCAATTCCATCTTCATCTGTAATCGGCGCGCGCGATCCGCCCCTTCCACCCTCTTAACGGACGCGGGACCTGCAAAAAACAGAAACCACAAGATATTAGTGTGCACATGCGACTTAAACCTACCAAACCCTTGGCGCCCATCTTCATCTGTAGTCTTCGCCATCCACCTACAAAGAACAGAAACCACAATTCATTAGTGGTCGCATGTGACTTTCACCTACCAAACCCTGGGCGCCTATCTTCATCTGTAGTCTCCACCACGTCCACCACGTCCACCACGTCCACCACGTCCACCAAGTCCACCAAGTCCACCACGTCCACCACGTCCACCACGTCCACCAAGTCCACCACGTCCACCACGTCCACCACCTACAAGAACAGAAACCACAATTCATTAGTGGTCGCATGTGACTTTCACCTACCAAACCCTGGGCGCCTATCTTCATCTGTAGTCTCCACCACGTCCACCACGTCCACCACGTCCACCACGTCCACCAAGTCCACCACGTCCACCACGTCCACCACGTTCCACCACGTCCACCACGTCCACCACGTCCACCACGTCCACCAAGTTCCACCACGTCCACCACGTCCACCAAGTCCACCACGTCCACCACGTCCACCAAGTCCACCACGTCCACCACGTCCACCACGCAAAAAACAGAAACCACAAGATATTAGTGTGCACATGCGACTTAAACCTACCAAACCCTTGGCGCCCATCTTCATCTGTAGTCTTCGCCATCCACCTACAAAGAACAGAAACCACAATTCATTAGTGGTCGCATGTGACTTTCACCTACCAAACCCTGGGCGCCTATCTTCATCTGTAGTCTCCACCACGTCCACCACGTCCACCACGTCCACCACGTCCACCAAGTCCACCACGTCCACCACGTCCACCACGTTCCACCACGTCCACCACGTCCACCACGTCCACCACGTCCACCAAGTTCCACCACGTCCACCACGTCCACCAAGTCCACCACGTCCACCACGTCCACCAAGTCCACCACGTCCACCACGTCCACCACGTCCACCAATTCCATCTTCATCTGTAATCGGCGCGCGCGATCCGCCCCTTCCACCCTCTTAACGGACGCGGGACCTGCAAAAAACAGAAACCACAAGATATTAGTGTGCACATGCGACTTAAACCTACCAAACCCTTGGCGCCCATCTTCATCTGTAGTCTTCGCCATCCACCTACAAAGAACAGAAACCACAATTCATTAGTGGTCGCATGTGACTTTCACCTACCAAACCCTGGGCGCCTATCTTCATCTGTAGTCTCCACCACGTCCACCACGTCCACCACGTCCACCACGTCCACCAAGTCCACCAAGTCCACCACGTCCACCACGTCCACCACGTCCACCAAGTCCACCACGTCCACCACGTCCACCACCTACAAAGAACAGAAACCACAATTCATTAGTGGTCGCATGTGACTTTCACCTACCAAACCCTGGGCGCCTATCTTCATCTGTAGTCTCCACCACGTCCACCACGTCCACCACGTCCACCACGTCCACCAAGTCCACCACGTCCACCACGTCCACCACGTTCCACCACGTCCACCACGTCCACCACGTCCACCACGTCCACCAAGTTCCACCACGTCCACCACGTCCACCAAGTCCACCACGTCCACCACGTCCACCAAGTCACCACGTCCACCACGTCCACCACGCAAAAAAAACAGAAACCACAAGATATTAGTGTGCACATGCGACTTAAACCTACCAAACCCTTGGCGCCCATCTCATCTGTAGTCTTCGCCATCCACTACAAAGAACAGAAACCACAATTCATTAGTGGTCGCATGTGACTTTCACCTACCAAACCCTGGGCGCCTATCTTCATCTGTATCTCCACCACGTCCACCACGTCCACCACGTCCACCACGTCCACCAAGTCCACCACGTCCACCACGTCCCACCACGTTCCACCACGTCCACCACGTCCACCACGTCCACCACGTCCACCAAGTTCCACCACGTCCACCACGTCCACCAAGTCCACCACGTCCACCACGTCCACCAAGTCCACCACGTCCACCACGTCCACCACGTCCACCAATTCCATCTTCATCTGTAATCGGCGCGCGCGATCCGCCCCTTCCACCCTCTTAACGGACGCGGGACCTGCAAAAAACAGAAACCACAAGATATTAGTGTGCACATGCGACTTAAACCTACCAAACCCTTGGCGCCCATCTTCATCTGTAGTCTTCGCCATCCACCTACAAAGAACAGAACCACAATTCATTAGTGGTCGCATGTGACTTTCACCTACCAAACCCTGGGCGCCTATCTTCATCTGTAGTCTCCACCACGTCCACCACGTCCACCACGTCCCACGTCCACCAAGTCCACCAAGTCCACCACGTCCACCACGTCCACCACGTCCACCAAGTCCACCACGTCCACCACCTACAAAGAACAGAAACCACAATTCATTAGTGGTCGCATGTGACTTTCACCTACCAAACCCTGGGCGCCTATCTTCATCTGTAGTCTCCACCACGTCCACCACGTCCACCACGTCCACCACGTCCACCAAGTCCACCACGTCCACCACGTCCACCACGTTCCACCACGTCCACCACGTCCACCACGTCCACCACGTCCACCAAGTTCCACCACGTCCACCACGTCCACCAAGTCCACCAAGTCCACCACGTCCACCACGTCCACCACGCAAAAAACAGAAACCACAAGATATTAGTGTGCACATGCGACTTAAACCTACCAAACCCTTGGCGCCCATCTTCATCTGTAGTCTTCGCCATCCACCTACAAAGAACAGAAACCACAATTCATTAGTGGTCGCATGTGACTTTCACCTACCAAACCCTGGGCGCCTATCTTCATCTGTAGTCTCCACCACGTCCACCACGTCCACCACGTTCCACCACGTCCACCACGTCCACCACGTCCACCACGTCCACCAAGTTCCACCACGTCCACCACGTCCACCAAGTCCACCACGTCCACCACGTCCACCAAGTCCACCACGTCCACCACGTCCACCACGTCCACCAATTCCATCTTCATCTGTAATCGGCGCGCGCGATCCGCCCCTTCCACCCTCTTAACGGACGCGGGACCTGCAAAAAACAGAAACCACAAGATATTAGTGTGCACATGCGACTTAAACCTACCAAACCCTTGGCGCCCATCTTCATCTGTAGTCTTCGCCATCCACCTACAAAGAACAGAAACCACAATTCATTAGTGGTCGCATGTGACTTTCACCTACCAAACCCTGGGCGCCTATCTTCATCTGTAGTCTCCACCACGTCCACCACATCCACCACGTCCACCACGTCCACCAAGTCCACCAAGTCCACCACGTCCACCACGTCCACCACGTCCACCAAGTCCACCACGTCCACCACGTCCACCACCTACAAAGAACAGAAACCACAATTCATTAGTGGTCGCATGTGACTTTCACCTACCAAACCCTGGGCGCCTATCTTCATCTGTAGTCTCCACCACGTCCACCACGTCCACCACGTCCACCACGTCCACCAAGTCCACCACGTCCACCACGTCCACCACGTTCCACCACGTCCACCACGTCCACCACGTCCACCACGTCCACCAAGTTCCACCACGTCCACCACGTCCACCAAGTCCACCACGTCCACCACGTCCACCAAGTCCACCACGTCCACCACGTCCACCACGCAAAAAACAGAAACCACAAGATATTAGTGTGCACATGCGACTTAAACCTACCAAACCCTTGGCGCCCATCTTCATCTGTAGTCTTCGCCATCCACCTACAAAGAACAGAAACCACAATTCATTAGTGGTCGCATGTGACTTCACCTACCAAACCCTGGGCGCCTATCTTCATCTGTAGTCTCCACCACGTCCACCACGTCCACCACGTCCACCACGTCCACCAAGTCCACCACGTCCACCACGTCCACCACGTTCCACCACGTCCACCACGTCCACCACGTCCACCACGTCCACCAAGTTCCACCACGTCCACCACGTCCACCAAGTCCACCACGTCCACCACGTCCACCAAGTCCACCACGTCCACCACGTCCACCACGTCCACCAATTCCATCTTCATCTGTAATCGGCGCGCGCGATCCGCCCCTTCCACCCTCTTAACGGACGCGGGACCTGCAAAAAACAGAAACCACAAGATATTAGTGTGCACATGCGACTTAAACCTACCAAACCCTTGGCGCCCATCTTCATCTGTAGTCTTCGCCATCCACCTACAAAGAACAGAAACCACAATTCATTAGTGGTCGCATGTGACTTTCACTACCAAACCCTGGGCGCCTATCTTCATCTGTAGTCTCCACCACGTCCACCACGTCCACCACGTCCACCAAGTCCACCACGTCCACCACGTCCACCACGTCCACCACGTCCACCACGTTCCACCACGTTCCACCACGTTCCACCACGTCCACCACGTCCACCACGTCCACCACGTTCCACCACGTCACCACGTCCACACGTCCACCAAGTCCACCACGTCCACCACGTCCACCACGTCCACCACGTCCACCACGTCCACCACGTCCACCACGTTCCACCACGTCCACCACGTCCACCACGTCCACCACGTTCCACCACGTCCACCACGTCCACCACGTCCACCACGTCCACCACGTCCACCAATTCCATCTTCATCTGTAATCAGCGCGCGCGATCCGCCCCTTCCACCCTCTTAACGGACGCGGGACCTGCAAAAAACAGAAACCACAAGATATTAGTGTGCACATGCGACTTAAACCTACCAAACCCTTGGCGCCCATCTTCATCTGTAGTCTTCGCCATCCACCTACAAAGAACAGAAACCACAATTCATTAGTGGTCGCATGTGACTTTCACCTACCAAACCCTGGGCGCCTATCTTCATCTGTAGTCTCCACCATGTCCACCACGTCCACCACGTCCACCACGTCCACCACGTCCACCAAGTCCACACGTCCACCACGTCCACCACGTCCACCAAGTCCACCACGTCCACCACGTCCACCACGTCCACCACGTTCCACCACGTCCACCACGTCCACCACGTCCACCACGTTCCACCACGTCCACCACGTCCACCACGTCCACCACGTCCACCAAGTCCACCACGTCCACCACGTCCACCACGTCCACCACGTTCCACCACGTCCACCACGTCCACCACGTCCACCACGTCCACCACGTCCACCACGTTCCACCACGTCCACCACGTCCACCACGTCCACCACGTTCCACCACGTCCACCACGTCCACCAAGTCCACCACGTCCACCACGTCCACCACGTCCACCAATTCCATCTTCATCTGTAATCGGCGCGCGCGATCCGCCCCTTCCACCCTCTTAACGGACGCGGGACCTGCAAAAAACAGAAACCACAAGATATTAGTGTGCACATGCGACTTAAACCTACCAAACCCTTGGCGCCCATCTTCATCTGTAGTCTTCGCCATCCACCTACAAAGAACAGAAACCACAATTCATTAGTGGTCGCATGTGACTTTCACCTACCAAACCCTGGGCGCCTATCTTCATCTGTAGTCTCCACCACGTCCACCACGTCCACCACGTCCACCACGTCCACCAAGTCCACCACGTCCACCACGTCCACCACGTCCACCACGTTCCACCACGTCCACCACGTCCACCACGTCCACCACGTTCCACCACGTCCACCACGTCCACCACGTTCCACCACGTCCACCACGTCCACCACGTCCACCACGTCCACCACGTCCACCAATTCCATCTTCATCTGTAATCGGCGCGCGCGATCCGCCCCTTCCACCCTCTTAACGGACGCGGGACCTGCAAAAAACAGAAACCACAAGATATTAGTGTGCACATGCGACTTAAACCTACCAAACCCTTGGCGCCCATCTTCATCTGTAGTCTTCGCCATCCACCTACAAAGAACAGAAACCACAATTCATTAGTGGTCGCATGTGACTTTCACCTACCAAACCCTGGGCGCCTATCTTCATCTGTAGTCTCCACCACGTCCACCACGTCCACCACGTCCACCACGTCCACCAAGTCCACCACGTCCACCACGTCCACCACGTTCCACCACGTCCACCACGTCCACCACGTCCACCACGTTCCACCACGTCCACCACGTCCACCAAGTCCACCACGTCCACCGTGCCACCAAGTCCACCACGTCCACCACGTCCACCACGTCCACCAATTCCATCTTCATCTGTAATCGGCGCGCGCGATCCGCCCCTTCCACCCTCTTAACGGACGCGGGACCTGCAAAAAACAGAAACCACAAGATATTAGTGTGCACATGCGACTTAAACCTACCAAACCCTTGGCGCCCATCTTCATCTGTAGTCTTCGCCATCCACCTACAAAGAACAGAAACCACAATTCATTAGTGGTCGCATGTGACTTTCACCTACCAAACCCTGGGCGCCTATCTTCATCTGTAGTCTCCACCACGTCCACCACGTCCACCACGTCCACCACGTCCACCAAGTCCACCACGTCCACCACGTCCACCACGTTCCACCACGTCCACCACGTCCACCACGTCCACCACGTTCCACCACGTCCACCACGTCCACCAAGTCCACCACGTCCACCGTGTCCACCAAGTCCACCACGTCCACCACGTCCACCACGTCCACCAATTCCATCTTCATCTGTAATCGGCGCGCGCGATCCGCCCCTTCCACCCTCTTAACGGACGCGGGACCTGCAAAAAACAGAAACCACAAGATATTAGTGTGCACATGCGACTTAAACCTACCAAACCCTTGGCGCCCATCTTCATCTGTAGTCTTCGCCATCCACCTACAAAGAACAGAAACCACAATTCATTAGTGGTCGCATGTGACTTTCACCTACCAAACCCTGGGCGCCTATCTTCATCTGTAGTCTCCACCACGTCCACCACGTCCACCACGTCCACCAAGTCCACCACGTCCACCACGTCCACCACGTCCACCACGTCCACCACGTTCCACCACGTTCCACCACGTTCCACCACGTCCACCACGTCCACCACGTCCACCACGTTCCACCACGTCCACCACGTCCACCACGTCCACCACGTCACCAAGTCCACCACGTCCACCACGTCACCAAGTCCACCACGTCCACCACGTCCACCACGTCCACCACGTTCCACCACGTCCACCACGTCCACCACGTCCACCACGTTCCACCACGTCCACCACGTCCACCACGTCCACCAAGTCCACCACGTCCACCAAGTCCACCACGTCCACCACGTCCACCACGTCCACCACGTCCACCAATTCCATCTTCATCTGTAATCGGCGCGCGCGATCCGCCCCTTCCACCCTCTTAACGGACGCGGGACCTGCAAAAAACAGAAACCACAAGATATTAGTGTGCACATGCGACTTAAACCTACCAAACCCTTGGCGCCCATCTTCATCTGTAGTCTTCGCCATCCACCTACAAAGAACAGAAACCACAATTCATTAGTGGTCGCATGTGACTTTCACCTACCAAACCCTGGGCGCCTATCTTCATCTGTAGTCTCCACCACGTCCACCACGTCCACCACGTCCACCAAGTCCACCACGTCCACCACGTCCACCACGTTCCACCACGTCCACCACGTCCACCACGTCCACCACGTCCACCACGTTCCACCACGTCCACCACGTCCACCAAGTCCACCACGTCCACCACGTCCACCAAGTCCACCACGTCCACCACGTCCACCAATTCCATCTTCATCTGTAATCGGCGCGCGCGCGATCCGCCCCTTCCACCCTCTTAACGGACGCGGGACCTGCAAAAAACAGAAACCACAAGATATTAGTGTGCACATGCGACTTAAACCTACCAAACCCTTGGCGCCCATCTTCATCTGTAGTCTTCGCCATCCACCTACAAAGAACAGAAACCACAATTCATTAGTGGTCGCATGTGACTTTCACCTACCAAACCCTGGGCGCCTATCTTCATCTGTAGTCTCCACCACGTCCACCACGTCCACCACGTCCACCACGTCCACCACGTCCACCACGTTCCACCACGTCCACCACGTCCACCACGTCCACCACGTCCACCAAGTCCACCACGTCCACCACGTCCACCAAGTCCACCACGTCCACCACGTCCACCACGTCCACCACGTTCCACCACGTCCACCACGTCCACCACGTCCACCACGTTCCACCACGTCCACCACGTCCACCACGTCCACCAAGTCCACCACGTCCACCAAGTCCACCACGTCCACCACGTCCACCACGTCCACCACGTCCACCAATTCCATCTTCATCTGTAATCGGCGCGCGCGATCCGCCCCTTCCACCCTCTTAACGGACGCGGGACCTGCAAAAAACAGAAACCACAAGATATTAGTGTGCACATGCGACTTAAACCTACCAAACCCTTGGCGCCCATCTTCATCTGTAGTCTTCGCCATCCACCTACAAAGAACAGAAACCACAATTCATTAGTGGTCGCATGTGACTTTCACCTACCAAACCCTGGGCGCCTATCTTCATCTGTAGTCTCCACCACGTCCACCACGTCCACCACGTCCACCAAGTCCACCACGTCCACCACGTCCACCACGTTCCACCACGTCCACCACGTCCACCACGTCCACCACGTCCACCACGTTCCACCACGTCCACCACGTCCACCAAGTCCACCACGTCCACCACGTCCACCAAGTCCACCACGTCCACCACGTCCACCAATTCCATCTTCATCTGTAATCGGCGCGCGCGATCCGCCCCTTCCACCCTCTTAACGGACGCGGGACCTGCAAAAAACAGAAACCACAAGATATTAGTGTGCACATGCGACTTAAACCTACCAAACCCTTGGCGCCCATCTTCATCTGTAGTCTTCGCCATCCACCTACAAAGAACAGAAACCACAATTCATTAGTGGTCGCATGTGACTTTCACCTACCAAACCCTGGGCGCCTATCTTCATCTGTAGTCTCCACCACGTCCACCACGTCCACCACGTCCACCACGTCCACCACGTCCACCACGTTCCACCACGTTCCACCACGTCCACCACGTCCACCACGTCCACCACGTTCCACCACGTCCACCACGTCCACCACGTCCACCACGTCCACCAAGTCCACCACGTCCACCACGTCCACCACGTCCACACGTCCACCAAGTCCACCACGTCCACCACGTCCACCACGTCCACCACGTTCCACCACGTCCACCACGTCCACCACGTCCACCAAGTCCACCACGTCCACCACGTCCACCACGTCCACCAATTCCATCTTCATCTGTAATCGGCGCGCGCGATCCGCCCCTTCCACCCTCTTAACGGACGCGGGACCTGCAAAAAACAGAAACCACAAGATATTAGTGTGCACATGCGACTTAAACCTACCAAACCCTTGGCGCCCATCTTCATCTGTAGTCTTCGCCATCCACCTACAAAGAACAGAAACCACAATTCATTAGTGGTCGCATGTGACTTTCACCTACCAAACCCTGGGCGCCTATCTTCATCTGTAGTCTCCACCACGTCCACCACGTCCACCACGTCCACCACGTCCACCAAGTCCACCAAGTCCACCACGTCCACCACGTCCACCACGTCCACCACGTTCCACCACGTCCACCACGTCCACCACGTCCACCACGTTCCACCACGTCCACCACGTCCACCACGTCCACCAAGTCCACCACGTCCACCACGTCCACCACGTCCACCAAGTCCACCACGTCCACCACGTCCACCACGTCCACCACGTTCCACCACGTCCACCACGTCCACCACGTCCACCACGTTCCACCACGTCCACCACGTCCACCACGTCCACCACGTTCCACCACGTCCACCACGTCCACCAAGTCCACCACGTCCACCACGTCCACCACGTCCACCAATTCCATCTTCATCTGTAATCGGCGCGCGCGATCCGCCCCTTCCACCCTCTTAACGGACGCGGGACCTGCAAAAAACAGAAACCACAAGATATTAGTGTGCACATGCGACTTAAACCTACCAAACCCTTGGCGCCCATCTTCATCTGTAGTCTTCGCCATCCACCTACAAAGAACAGAAACCACAATTCATTAGTGGTCGCATGTGACTTTCACCTACCAAACCCTGGGCGCCTATCTTCATCTGTAGTCTCCACCACGTCCACCACGTCCACCACGTCCACCACGTCCACCACGTCCACCAAGTCCACCACGTCCACCACGTCCACCACGTTCCACCACGTCCACCACGTCCACCACGTCCACCACGTCCACCACGTCCACCACGTCCACCAAGTCCACCACGTCCACCACGTCCACCACGTCCACCAATTCCATCTTCATCTGTAATCGGCGCGCGCGCGATCCGCCCCTTCCACCCTCTTAACGGACGCGGGACCTGCAAAAAACAGAAACCACAAGATATTAATGTGCACATGCGACTTAAACCTACCAAACCCTTGGCGCCCATCTTCATCTGTAGTCTTCGCCATCCACCTACAAAGAACAGAAACCACAATTCATTAGTGGTCGCATGTGACTTTCACCTACCAAACCCTGGGCGCCTATCTTCATCTGTAGTCTCCACCACGTTCCACCACGTCCACCACGTCCACCAAGTCCACCACGTCCACCACGTCCACCACGTCCACCAATTCCATCTTCATCTGTAATCGGCGCGCGCGATCCGCCCCTTCCACCCTCTTAACGGACGCGGGACCTGCAAAAAACAGAAACCACAAGATATTAGTGTGCACATGCGACTTAAACCTACCAAACCCTTGGCGCCCATCTTCATCTGTAGTCTTCGCCATCCACCTACAAAGAACAGAAACCACAATTCATTAGTGGTCGCATGTGACTTTCACCTACCAAACCCTGGGCGCCTATCTTCATCTGTAGTCTCCACCACGTCCACCACGTCCACCACGTCCACCACGTCCACCACGTCCACCACGTCCACCACGTCCACCACGTTCCACCACGTCCACCACGTCCACCACGTCCACCACGTCCACCACGTCACCACGTCCACCAAGTCCACCACGTCCACCACGTCCACCACGTCCACCACGTCCACCAATTCCATCTTCATCTGTAATCGGCGCGCGCGATCCGCCCCTTCCACCCTCTTAACGGACGCGGGACCTGCAAAAAACAGAAACCACAAGATATTAATGTGCACATGCGACTTAAACCTACCAAACCCTTGGCGCCCATCTTCATCTGTAGTCTTCGCCATCCACCTACAAAGAACAGAAACCACAATTCATTAGTGGTCGCATGTGACTTTCACCTACCAAACCCTGGGCGCCTATCTTCATCTGTAGTCTCCACCACGTCCACCACGTCCACCACGTCCACCACGTCCACCAAGTCCACCACGTCCACCACGTCCACCACGTTCCACCACGTCCACCACGTCCACCACGTCCACCACGTCCACCAAGTTCCACCACGTCCACCACGTCCACCAAGTCCACCACGTCCACCACGTCCACCAAGTCCACCACGTCCACCACGTCCACCACGTCCACCAATTCCATCTTCATCTGTAATCGGCGCGCGCGATCCGCCCCTTCCACCCTCTTAACGGACGCGGGACCTGCAAAAAACAGAAACCACAAGATATTAGTGTGCACATGCGACTTAAACCTACCAAACCCTTGGCGCCCATCTTCATCTGTAGTCTTCGCCATCCACCTACAAAGAACAGAAACCACAATTCATTAGTGGTCGCATGTGACTTTCACCTACCAAACCCTGGGCGCCTATCTTCATCTGTAGTCTCCACCACGTCCACCACGTCCACCACGTCCACCAAGTCCACCACGTCCACCACGTCCACCACGTCCACCACGTCCACCACGTTCCACCACGTTCCACCACGTTCCACCACGTCCACCACGTCCACCACGTCCACCACGTTCCACCACGTCCACCACGTCCACCACGTCCACCAAGTCCACCACGTCCACCACGTCCACCACGTCCACCAAGTCCACCACGTCCACCACGTCCACCAAGTCCACCACGTCCACCACGTCCACCACGTCCACCACGTTCCACCACGTCCACCACGTCCACCACGTTCCACCACGTCCACCACGTCCACCACGTCCACCACGTCCACCAAGTCCACCACGTCCACCACGTCCACCACGTCCACCAATTCCATCTTCATCTGTAATCAGCGCGCGCGATCCGCCCCTTCCACCCTCTTAACGGACGCGGGACCTGCAAAAAACAGAAACCACAAGATATTAGTGTGCACATGCGACTTAAACCTACCAAACCCTTGGCGCCCATCTTCATCTGTAGTCTTCGCCATCCACCTACAAAGAACAGAAACCACAATTCATTAGTGGTCGCATGTGACTTTCACCTACCAAACCCTGGGCGCCTATCTTCATCTGTAGTCTCCACCACGTCCACCACGTCCACCACGTCCACCACGTCCACCACGTCCACCACGTCCACCACGTTCCACCACGTTCCACCACGTTCCACCACGTCCACCACGTCCACCACGTCCACCACGTTCCACCACGTCCACCACGTCCACCACGTCCACCAAGTCCACCACGTCCACCACGTCCACCACGTCCACCAAGTCCACCACGTCCACCACGTCCACCACGTCCACCACGTCCACCACGTCCACCACATTCCACCACGTCCACCACGTCCACCACGTTCCACCACGTCCACCACGTCCACCACGTCCACCAAGTCCACCACGTCCACCACGTCCACCACGTCCACCAATTCCATCTTCATCTGTAATCAGCGCGCGCGATCCGCCCCTTCCACCCTCTTAACGGACGCGGGACCTGCAAAAAACAGAAACCACAAGATATTAGTGTGCACATGCGACTTAAACCTACCAAACCCTTGGCGCCCATCTTCATCTGTAGTCTTCGCCATCCACCTACAAAGAACAGAAACCACAATTCATTAGTGGTCGCATGTGACTTTCACCTACCAAACCCTGGGCGCCTATCTTCATCTGTAGTCTCCACCACGTCCACCACGTCCACCACGTCCACCACGTCCACCACGTCCACCACGTCCACCACGTCCACCAAGTCCACCACGTCCACCACGTCCACCACGTCCACCAAGTCCACCACGTCCACCACGTCCACCACGTCCACCACGTTCCACCACGTCCACCACGTCCACCACGTCCACCACGTTCCACCACGTCCACCACGTCCACCACGTCCACCACGTCCACCAAGTCCACCACGTCCACCACGTCCACCACGTCCACCACGTTCCACCACGTCCACCACGTCCACCACGTCCACCACGTCCACCACGTTCCACCACGTCCACCACGTCCACCACGTCCACCACGTCCACCACGTTCCACCACGTCCACCACGTCCACCAAGTCCACCACGTCCACCACGTCCACCACGTCCACCAATTCCATCTTCATCTGTAATCGGCGCGCGCGATCCGCCCCTTCCACCCTCTTAACGGACGCGGGACCTGCAAAAAACAGAAACCACAAGATATTAGTGTGCACATGCGACTTAAACCTACCAAACCCTTGGCGCCCATCTTCATCTGTAGTCTTCGCCATCCACCTACAAAGAACAGAAACCACAATTCATTAGTGGTCGCATGTGACTTTCACCTACCAAACCCTGGGCGCCTATCTTCATCTGTAGTCTCCACCACGTCCACCACGTCCACCACGTCCACCACGTCCACCAAGTCCACCACGTCCACCACGTCCACCACGTCCACCAAGTCCACCACGTCCACCACGTCCACCACGTCCACCACGTTCCACCACGTCCACCACGTCCACCACGTTCCACCACGTCCACCACGTCCACCACGTCCACCACGTCCACCACGTCCACCACGTCCACCACGTCCACCACGTTCCACCACGTCCACCACGTCCACCACGTTCCACCACGTCCACCACGTCCACCACGTTCCACCACGTCCACCACGTCCACCACGTCCACCAAGTCCACCACGTCCACCACGTCCACCACGTCCACCAATTCCATCTTCATCTGTAATCGCGCGCGCGATCCGCCCCTTCCACCCTCTTAACGGACGCGGGACCTGCAAAAAACAGAAACCACAAGATATTAGTGTGCACATGCGACTTAAACCTACCAAACCCTTGGCGCCCATCTTCATCTGTAGTCTTCGCCATCCACCTACAAAGAACAGAAACCACAATTCATTAGTGGTCGCATGTGACTTTCACCTACCAAACCCTGGGCGCCTATCTTCATCTGTAGTCTCCACCACGTCCACCACGTCCACCACGTCCACCACGTCCACCAAGTCCACCACGTCCACCACGTCCACCACGTCCACCAAGTCCACCAAGTCCACCACGTCCACCACGTCCACCACGTCCACCACGTTCCACCACGTCCACCACGTCCACCACGTCCACCACGTTCCACCACGTCCACCACGTCCACCACGTCCACCACGTTCCACCACGTCCACCACGTCCACCACGTCCACCACGTCCACCACGTTCCACCACGTCCACCACGTCCACCACGTCCACCACGTCCACCACGTTCCACCACGTCCACCACGTCCACCACGTCCACCACGTCCACCAAGTCCACCACGTCCACCACGTCCACCACGTCCACCAATTCCATCTTCATCTGTAATCGGCGCGCGCGATCCGCCCCTTCCACCCTCTTAACGGACGCGGGACCTGCAAAAAACAAAACCACAAGATATTAGTGTGCACATGCGACTTAAACCTACCAAACCCTTGGCGCCCATCTTCATCTGTAGTCTTCGCCATCCACCTACAAAGAACAGAAACCACAATTCATTAGTGGTCGCATGTGACTTTCACCTACCAAACCCTGGGCGCCTATCTTCATCTGTAGTCTCCACCACGTCCACCACGTCCACCACGTCCACCACGTCCACCAAGTCCACCACGTCCACCACGTCCACCACGTCCACCACGTTCCACCACGTCCACCACGTCCACCACGTCCACCACGTCCACCACGTTCCACCACGTCCACCACGTCCACCACGTCCACCACGTCCACCACGTCCACCACGTCCACCAATTCCATCTTCATCTGTAATCGGCGCGCGCGATCCGCCCCTTCCACCCTCTTAACGGACGCGGGACCTGCAAAAAACAGAAACCACAAGATATTAATGTGCACATGCGACTTAAACCTACCAAACCCTTGGCGCCCATCTTCATCTGTAGTCTTCGCCATCCACCTACAAAGAACAGAAACCACAATTCATTAGTGGTCGCATGTGACTTTCACCTACCAAACCCTGGGCGCCTATCTTCATCTGTAGTCTCCACCACGTCCACCACGTCCACCACGTCCACCACGTCCACCAAGTCCACCACGTCCACCACGTCCACCACGTCCACCAAGTCCACCAAGTCCACCACGTCCACCACGTCCACCACGTCCACCACGTTCCACCACGTCCACCACGTCCACCACGTCCACCACGTTCCACCACGTCCACCACGTCCACCACGTCCACCACGTTCCACCACGTCCACCACGTCCACCACGTCCACCACGTCCACCACGTTCCACCACGTCCACCACGTCCACCACGTCCACCACGTTCCACCACGTCCACCACGTCCACCACGTCCACCACGTCCACCACGTCCACCAAGTCCACCACGTCCACCACGTCCACCACGTCCACCAATTCCATCTTCATCTGTAATCGGCGCGCGCGATCCGCCCCTTCCACCCTCTTAACGGACGCGGGACCTGCAAAAAACAGAAACCACAAGATATTAGTGTGCACATGCGACTTAAACCTACCAAACCCTTGGCGCCCATCTTCATCTGTAGTCTTCGCCATCCACCTACAAAGAACAGAAACCACAATTCATTAGTGGTCGCATGTGACTTTCACCTACCAAACCCTGGGCGCCTATCTTCATCTGTAGTCTCCACCACGTCCACCACGTCCACCACGTCCACCAAGTCCACCACGTCCACCACGTCCACCACGTCCACCACGTCCACCACGTCCACCACGTTCCACCACGTTCCACCACGTTCCACCACGTCCACCACGTCCACCACGTCCACCACGTTCCACCACGTCCACCACGTCCACCACGTCCACCAAGTCCACCACGTCCACCACGTCCACCACGTCCACCAAGTCCACCACGTCCACCACGTCCACCACGTCCACCACGTCCACCACGTTCCACCACGTCCACCACGTCCACCACGTCCACCACGTTCCACCACGTCCACCACGTCCACCACGTCCACCACGTCCACCACGTCCACCACGTCCACCAATTCCATCTTCATCTGTAATCAGCGCGCGCGATCCGCCCCTTCCACCCTCTTAACGGACGCGGGACCTGCAAAAAACAGAAACCACAAGATATTAGTGTGCACATGCGACTTAAACCTACCAAACCCTTGGCGCCCATCTTCATCTGTAGTCTTCGCCATCCACCTACAAAGAACAGAAACCACAATTCATTAGTGGTCGCATGTGACTTTCACCTACCAAACCCTGGGCGCCTATCTTCATCTGTAGTCTCCACCACGTCCACCACGTCCACCACGTCCACCACGTCCACCACGTCCACCACGTCCACCACGTCCACCAAGTCCACCACGTCCACCACGTCCACCACGTCCACCAAGTCCACCACGTCCACCACGTCCACCACGTCCACCACGTTCCACCACGTCCACCACGTCCACCACGTCCACCACGTTCCACCACGTCCACCACGTCCACCACGTCCACCACGTCCACCAAGTCCACCACGTCCACCACGTCCACCACGTCCACCACGTTCCACCACGTCCACCACGTCCACCACGTCCACCACGTTCCACCACGTCCACCACGTCCACCACGTCCACCACGTCCACCACGTTCCACCACGTCCACCACGTCCACCAAGTCCACCACGTCCACCACGTCCACCACGTCCACCACGTCCACCACGTCCACCACGTCCACCAAGTCCACCACGTCCACCACGTCCACCACGTCCACCAATTCCATCTTCATCTGTAATCGGCGCGCGCGATCCGCCCCTTCCACCCTCTTAACGGACGCGGGACCTGCAAAAAACAGAAACCACAAGATATTAGTGTGCACATGCGACTTAAACCTA
Source organism: Anadara kagoshimensis (assembly GCA_021292105.1). Taxonomy (NCBI): domain Eukaryota; kingdom Metazoa; phylum Mollusca; class Bivalvia; order Arcoida; family Arcidae; genus Anadara; species Anadara kagoshimensis. The sequence goes on from CM037873.1 coordinate 16,132,776, forward strand.
CCAAACCTTGGCGCCCATCTTCATCTGTAGTCTTCGCCATCCACCTACAAAGAACAGAAACCACAATTCATTAGTGGTCGCATGTGACTTTCACCTACCAAACCCTGGGCGCCTATCTTCATCTGTAGTCTCCACCACGTCCACCACGTCCACCACGTCCACCACGTCCACCAAGTCCACCACGTCCACCACGTCCACCACGTCCACCACGTTCCACCACGTCCACCACGTCCACCACGTCCACCACGTCCACCACGTTCCACCACGTCCACCACGTCCACCACGTCCACCACGTCCACCACGTCCACCAATTCCATCTTCATCTGTAATCGGCGCGCGCGATCCGCCCCTTCCACCCTCTTAACGGACGCGGGACCTGCAAAAAACAGAAACCACAAGATATTAATGTGCACATGCGACTTAAACCTACCAAACCCTTGGCGCCCATCTTCATCTGTAGTCTTCGCCATCCACCTACAAAGAACAGAAACCACAATTCATTAGTGGTCGCATGTGACTTTCACCTACCAAACCCTGGGCGCCTATCTTCATCTGTAGTCTCCACCACGTCCACCACGTCCACCACGTCCACCACGTCCACCAAGTCCACCACGTCCACCACGTCCACCACGTCCACCAAGTCCACCAAGTCCACCACGTCCACCACGTCCACCACGTCCACCACGTTCCACCACGTCCACCACGTCCACCACGTCCACCACGTTCCACCACGTCCACCACGTCCACCACGTCCACCACGTTCCACCACGTCCACCACGTCCACCACGTCCACCACGTCCACCACGTTCCACCACGTCCACCACGTCCACCACGTCCACCACGTTCCACCACGTCCACCACGTCCACCACGTCCACCACGTCCACCACGTCCACCAAGTCCACCACGTCCACCACGTCCACCACGTCCACCAATTCCATCTTCATCTGTAATCGGCGCGCGCGATCCGCCCCTTCCACCCTCTTAACGGACGCGGGACCTGCAAAAAACAGAAACCACAAGATATTAGTGTGCACATGCGACTTAAACCTACCAAACCCTTGGCGCCCATCTTCATCTGTAGTCTTCGCCATCCACCTACAAAGAACAGAAACCACAATTCATTAGTGGTCGCATGTGACTTTCACCTACCAAACCCTGGGCGCCTATCTTCATCTGTAGTCTCCACCACGTCCACCACGTCCACCACGTCCACCAAGTCCACCACGTCCACCACGTCCACCACGTCCACCACGTCCACCACGTCCACCACGTTCCACCACGTTCCACCACGTTCCACCACGTCCACCACGTCCCACGTCCACCACGTTCCACCACGTCCACCACGTCCACCACGTCCACCAAGTCCACCACGTCCACCACGTCCACCACGTCCACCAAGTCCACCACGTCCACCACGTCCACCACGTCCACCACGTCCACCACGTTCCACCACGTCCACCACGTCCACCACGTCCACCACGTTCCACCACGTCCACCACGTCCACCACGTCCACCACGTCCACCAAGTCCACCACGTCCACCACGTCCACCACGTCCACCAATTCCATCTTCATCTGTAATCAGCGCGCGCGATCCGCCCCTTCCACCCTCTTAACGGACGCGGGACCTGCAAAAAACAGAAACCACAAGATATTAGTGTGCACATGCGACTTAAACCTACCAAACCCTTGGCGCCCATCTTCATCTGTAGTCTTCGCCATCCACCTACAAAGAACAGAAACCACAATTCATTAGTGGTCGCATGTGACTTTCACCTACCAAACCCTGGGCGCCTATCTTCATCTGTAGTCTCCACCACGTCCACCACGTCCACCACGTCCACCACGTCCACCACGTCCACCACGTCCACCAAGTCCACCACGTCCACCACGTCCACCACGTCCACCAAGTCCACCACGTCCACCACGTCCACCACGTCCACCACGTTCCACCACGTCCACCACGTCCACCACGTCCACCACGTTCCACCACGTCCACCACGTCCACCACGTCCACCACGTCCACCAAGTCCACCACGTCCACCACGTCCACCACGTCCACCACGTTCCACCACGTCCACCACGTCCACCACGTCCACCACGTTCCACCACGTCCACCACGTCCACCACGTCCACCACGTCCACCACGTTCCACCACGTCCACCACGTCCACCAAGTCCACCACGTCCACCACGTCCACCACGTCCACCAATTCCATCTTCATCTGTAATCGGCGCGCGCGATCCGCCCCTTCCACCCTCTTAACGGACGCGGGACCTGCAAAAAACAGAAACCACAAGATATTAGTGTGCACATGCGACTTAAACCTACCAAACCCTTGGCGCCCATCTTCATCTGTAGTCTTCGCCATCCACCTACAAAGAACAGAAACCACAATTCATTAGTGGTCGCATGTGACTTTCACCTACCAAACCCTGGGCGCCTATCTTCATCTGTAGTCTCCACCACGTCCACCACGTCCACCACGTCCACCACGTCCACCAAGTCCACCACGTCCACCACGTCCACCACGTCCACCAAGTCCACCACGTCCACCACGTCCACCACGTCCACCACGTTCCACCACGTCCACCACGTCCACCACGTTCCACCACGTCCACCACGTCCACCACGTCCACCAAGTCCACCACGTCCACCACGTCCACCACGTCCACCACGTTCCACCACGTTCCACCACGTTCCACCACGTCCACCACGTCCACCACGTCCACCACGTTCCACCACGTCCACCACGTCCACCACGTTCCACCACGTCCACCACGTCCACCACGTCCACCAAGTCCACCACGTCCACCACGTCCACCACGTCCACCAATTCCATCTTCATCTGTAATCGGCGCGCGCGATCCGCCCCTTCCACCCTCTTAACGGACGCGGGACCTGCAAAAAACAGAAACCACAAGATATTAGTGTGCACATGCGACTTAAACCTACCAAACCCTTGGCGCCCATCTTCATCTGTAGTCTTCGCCATCCACCTACAAAGAACAGAAACCACAATTCATTAGTGGTCGCATGTGACTTTCACCTACCAAACCCTGGGCGCCTATCTTCATCTGTAGTCTCCACCACGTCCACCACGTCCACCACGTCCACCACGTCCACCAAGTCCACCACGTCCACCACGTCCACCACGTCCACCAAGTCCACCAAGTCCACCACGTCCACCACGTCCACCACGTCCACCACGTTCCACCACGTCCACCACGTCCACCACGTCCACCACGTTCCACCACGTCCACCACGTCCACCACGTCCACCACGTTCCACCACGTCCACCACGTCCACCACGTCCACCACGTCCACCACGTTCCACCACGTCCACCACGTCCACCACGTCCACCACGTCCACCACGTTCCACCACGTCCACCACGTCCACCACGTCCACCACGTCCACCAAGTCCACCACGTCCACCACGTCCACCACGTCCACCAATTCCATCTTCATCTGTAATCGGCGCGCGCGATCCGCCCCTTCCACCCTCTTAACGGACGCGGGACCTGCAAAAAACAGAAACCACAAGATATTAGTGTGCACATGCGACTTAAACCTACCAAACCCTTGGCGCCCATCTTCATCTGTAGTCTTCGCCATCCACCTACAAAGAACAGAAACCACAATTCATTAGTGGTCGCATGTGACTTTCACCTACCAAACCCTGGGCGCCTATCTTCATCTGTAGTCTCCACCACGTCCACCACGTCCACCACGTCCACCACGTCCACCAAGTCCACCACGTCCACCACGTCCACCACGTCCACCACGTTCCACCACGTCCACCACGTCCACCACGTCCACCACGTCCACCACGTTCCACCACGTCCACCACGTCCACCACGTCCACCACGTCCACCAATTCCATCTTCATCTGTAATCGGCGCGCGCGATCCGCCCCTTCCACCCTCTTAACGGACGCGGGACCTGCAAAAAACAGAAACCACAAGATATTAATGTGCACATGCGACTTAAACCTACCAAACCCTTGGCGCCCATCTTCATCTGTAGTCTTCGCCATCCACCTACAAAGAACAGAAACCACAATTCATTAGTGGTCGCATGTGACTTTCACCTACCAAACCCTGGGCGCCTATCTTCATCTGTAGTCTCCACCACGTCCACCACGTCCACCACGTCCACCACGTCCACCAAGTCCACCACGTCCACCACGTCCACCACGTTCCACCACGTCCACCACGTCCACCACGTCCACCACGTCCACCAAGTTCCACCACGTCCACCACGTCCACCAAGTCCACCACGTCCACCACGTCCACCAAGTCCACCACGTCCACCACGTCCACCACGTCCACCAATTCCATCTTCATCTGTAATCGGCGCGCGCGATCCGCCCCTTCCACCCTCTTAACGGACGCGGGACCTGCAAAAAACAGAAACCACAAGATATTAGTGTGCACATGCGACTTAAACCTACCAAACCCTTGGCGCCCATCTTCATCTGTAGTCTTCGCCATCCACCTACAAAGAACAGAAACCACAATTCATTAGTGGTCGCATGTGACTTTCACCTACCAAACCCTGGGCGCCTATCTTCATCTGTAGTCTCCACCACGTCCACCACGTCCACCACGTCCACCAAGTCCACCACGTCCACCACGTCCACCACGTCCACCACGTCCACCACGTTCCACCACGTTCCACCACGTTCCACCACGTCCACCACGTCACCACGTCCACCACGTTCCACCACGTCCACCACGTCCACCACGTCCACCACGTCCACCAAGTCCACCACGTCCACCACGTCCACCACGTCCACCAAGTCCACCACGTCCACCACGTCCACCAAGTCCACCACGTCCACCACGTCCACCACGTCCACCACGTTCCACCACGTCCACCACGTCCACCACGTCCACCACGTTCCACACGTCCACCACGTCCACCAAGTCCACCACGTCCACCACGTCCACCACGTCCACCAATTCCATCTTCATCTGTAATCAGCGCGCGCGATCCGCCCCTTCCACCCTCTTAACGGACGCGGGACCTGCAAAAAACAGAAACCACAAGATATTAGTGTGCACTGCGACTTAAACCTACCAAACCCTTGGCGCCCATCTTCATCTGTAGTCTTCGCCATCCACCTACAAAGAACAGAAACCACAATTCATTAGTGGTCGCATGTGACTTTCACCTACCAAACCCTGGGCGCCTATCTTCATCTGTAGTCTCCACCACGTCCACCACGTCCACCACGTCCACCACGTCCACCAAGTCCACCACGTCCACCACGTCCACCACGTCCACCAAGTCCACCACGTCCACCACGTCCACCACGTCCACCACGTTCCACCACGTCCACCACGTCCACCACGTCCACCACGTTCCACCACGTCCACCACGTCCACCACGTCCACCACGTCCACCACGTCCACCAAGTCCACCACGTCCACCACGTCCACCACGTCCACCACGTTCCACCACGTCCACCACGTCCACCACGTCCACCACGTCCACCACGTTCCACCACGTCCACCACGTCCACCACGTTCCACCACGTCCACCACGTCCACCAAGTCCACCACGTCCACCACGTCCACCACGTCCACCACGTCCACCAATTCCATCTTCATCTGTAATCGGGCGCGCGATCCGCCCCTTCCACCCTCTTAACGGACGCGGGACCTGCAAAAAAACAGAAACCACAAGATATTAGTGTGCACATGCGACTTAAACCTACCAAACCTTGGCGCCCATCTTCATCTGT